>JAKSZT010040190.1:349973-450966 GCA_026826555.1 Tolypeutes matacus
CCTGGAAACAGTGTACAGCCTGGAAACAGTGTACAGCCTGGAAACAGGGTACAGCCTGGAAACAGGGTACTGCCTGGAAACAGGGTACAGCCTGGAAACAGGGAACAGCCTGGAAACAGTGTACTACCTGGAAACAGTGTACAGTCTGGAAACAGGGTACAGCCTGGAAACAGTGTACTGCCTGGAAACAGGGAACAGCCTGGAAACAGTGTACAGTCTGGAAACAGTGTACAGTCTGGAAACAGGGTACAGCCTGGAAACAGGGTACTGCCTGGAAACAGGGTACTGCCTGGAAACAGGGTACAGCCTGGAAACAGGGTACAGCCTGGAAACAGTGTACTACCTGGAAACAGGGTACTGCCTGGAAACAGGGAACAGCTGTGATAGAAGCTACCGAGGAGGACCGCCCGCCGAGGTGGACTCAAATGTAAGACCATACAGTTAGCAGTTTATTCAGTTACTCAGTGGTTAAGTAATGAATGAATTCATTTCATCAAAGGCAGACGCTGATTTGTGACATGGAACACAGAATTCTTGAATTATCTTTTAAAATTCTGCTTTTCTTTAAAAGCACACAAAGTCGACAAGGATGGGATTCGAACCCACGCGTGCAGAGCACAATGGATTAGCAGTCCATCGCCTTAACCACTCGGCCACCTCGTCGAAGCCTGGAAAGCCCGCCCTCATTTTCTTCCTTCTCATAGTTCTTCCAGTTTTGTAGTACAACAGGTAACTGGCCTTTCTTTGGTTTAATTGTACTTCAGTCCTCACAAGCACACCCGAAATCAGGCGTTTCTAGATACATTTCACAACAACCACTGAACTGATGAAAGTCCCTTAGGGTGGTTCAGTTCCTTGGCACCTGTAAAATGAACAGGTGTATTTACCTAGGTACCTCGTCGCACGCATAGTGAATGAACGCAACCAACTTTTCACCCCTGGTTTGCTGACCCGCTGCGGCCAGTGGTCCCGTGTTTAACCAAAGACGTGCCCTGGGGGGTTCCTGCTGCCCCCCGCTCTCTGCGATTTCCCTGCCTCGCGGTCAGAACTGCTCCCGGGGTTCGTGTTGTCTGAGAGGTACCAGCGAGCAATGAAGCCTGACTCTGCGATGCGTCTCACTAGCTCCTGCAAAATGCACCACAGGCAGGAGACGGCTTCTGCGCGCTTCTTTGCCTCTCTAGGCCGGGCTTGGCACTGATCAGCCTGCGCGGTGTCAGGAGCGAAAACAGGGCTGGAAAGAAGTAGAAAAACACAAGAGCCCTGACGGGGAGGCTTTGGTTCTGGAGCAGGCTTGAATCTCACAGGCAGGATGGGTTTAGCGCGGCGGCCACCAACGCCGAGGAGGGCCGCGCGGGGTGAGGGCGGGGCATCCCCACTGCCCGGGACCTGGAGGTGGGCCCCCGCGCAGGCCACCTCACCCACTCCATCGCCGCCCCTCCCGCCCGCCCCCTCAATTTCCACGTCTTTCCAGGAGGAAGCTGAAGTTGACAACCTCAAAAAACCCAGCATGGAGAAACTCCTTCCACGTGCCAGGCCGTCTGCTTGAAAAGCAGAAATATGGAGAGAAGATTCTTTCTTGCCAAAATATTGCTGTTGTTTCTTCTTAGGGAATCTCAACCTCTGTTCTCAGTTTTGGCAGGAGGGACCCTCCTTTTTCCTTCTCATGTTCCTTTATTGAGTTTCATATACTCACCTTCAGTGTACAGCTATGCACCACGGGACACGCGCCTACAATGCCTGGGTTAGAGGACTAAAAATTTATCCATTTGGTGGGTCCAACAATCCTATTTATTTCTTTGAATGAGTTCAGTTGTTACGGTTTTCCTGAAGCCTTGAGTTAGGGCCTCCACTCTATTGCTCGGTCCTTATGATTCTCTTCTTTTGTCCTTCTTTCAGAGTTCCAAAGGAAACTTGATTTCATACCAGTGACTTAAAAGCTTTTTCTCAATACAAACTTTGAGGGGGAGGTTTCCCTATTAGATTAATAAAGTTTTTTCATCAAATATTTGACTTGTACTATTTTCCCTCTAACTAAAATGCAGGGATTATATTTCTTTATTTATCATATTTCACCCAGTATTTAGTATTTAGTAAGCATACAGTAACTATTGTTGAATGAATGAAAAACTATCTAGATTCATGATAAAAGAACCACCAAGCACCAAAAAGCAGATTATTTTCAATTATTTAAATTTCTAGGGCCAATAGCACCCACAGGGTTTTTGAGAACATGAAACAAACTATGAATATGTTGTGAGGATTAAATAAACATGTAAAGTGCTTTTCAAAATGTCTGGCAACTAGTAATCACTATGTACATGTTTTGCTTCACCATCACCATCCTCATCCACAGGAAAAGACAACCAGCAGAAAGAGGAGAAAAATAACCAAAGAATCGGAAAAGACAGTTCACAGAAATAGAAACTCAAGTGGCTAATAAACATATTAAAATAATCTCCACCTCACTTATAATTAAAGATGTGCCAATTAAAACAATAATATATAATTATCTCCCCCATTAGGTTGACAGATATTTATAAGACTGCGAATAACAAGTGTGGGCAAGGATGTGTGTTTTGAAACACTGTTGGTGGGAACATTAATTGCCATAAACATATTGAAAGGTAATTGTATAAGTGCTATTAAAATTTAATGATTTTTATCCTTATGTCCTTCCCCAAACCTATTAAGTGGGAAAAAAGCAAGTTGGAGTGTAGAACATATAGTTTTACATTATTATTTAAAATAGATAAGTGAATTGCTATAGAGTTTTACATAGTATCTGTGAGAGCCAGTCAATCTCAATTTTATGAAGGCCCTAAATTTATAATTTTCTTAATACCCCCAATGAACATAATACATAAAACTATTGTATATTTACTTGATGTTAAAACAACTCGCATTAAAATATAATCATTTCAAATATATCCCAATTTTTATAATCTCCCTTTAGCATTTCTTTATTTGGAGTATGCCGGGAGCCTCAAAAAAAAAAGTGGAAATTGTATGGACCCTTTACAACTTCTGAAAAGTCCTAATTGGTTTTTTTTTTTTTTATTTAAGATTTTATTTATTTATTCATTTATCCCCCCCTTGCTGCTTGTGCTCGCTGGGTCAGCTAACCACGCCGTGCGGGCGGGCCTGCCTTCATCAGGAAGCCCCGGGTTCGGTTCCCATATGGTAAACGGGAGCCCCACTGATTGAGCCACAGCCGCTTCCCCTAATTGGTATTGACACTAAAAACACCTACAAGCATATATCCCAGTTGTCAAAACTGGTACCACTAAGGCAGGAATTATGGGGTTCTTGTACTTTCTATATCATTTTTGAAAGATTTTACTTTTTACTTTACTCCCAAGCATGTATTCGTTTTGTAGTTCAAAAAGATAAAAACAAATTTAAACCAAATACTCAAAAACTAAGCAATATAATGATTGAGATATGCCCATTTGCTATAACAACAAAAGCTCTTGTGTGCGAGAGAGAGAGAAAAACACACCCCTTTTTAGAAGTCAGGCTCACAATAACTATTGCCAGAACAGAGGGAAACTGCCCTACAGGGATGCTCCATGGGCAGTGGTTACGACTGCTGTTTCATCCCCCAGTTCCTCCAGGGCTTTCTTTCTCTCAGAGCTTCCCAATCTCACTTCTTACTTATCAAACGCTGCAGGAAACCTGGGGGTCCACTTTCCCGCCTCTTCTCAATGGAGGTATGAGCTACATTTTCCTTTTCCCCAAAGGGGATCCATGATCTCCAGAAGCTACTCCTCTGAAGCAGAGGGCTAGCAAGCCGAGAATTCCCACCCAGTGCCCTGTATTGGCTTCTCTGTGTTTAAGATTCAGCCTCTTCCCCTCACAACCAGCTCATCCTCCTACCCCTTCAACAACAGTCTTTCTGTTTATCACGTTGTTTTATGTGCTTGTTATTCCAGTTTTGACTTTTTTTACCCTACAAATAAAATGCAGCAAAATTCTGGGTGCTTTGGAGTTTTTTGTTTTTGGGGTTTTTTTCTATAGGGAACATCTGTGTTTACATTGTTTCATATTTACGTAGTTGCAGAAAAGGGGGAAATGCAGAAATCCACTAACCATCATCCATTCTCTTTAGGAGTTCTTTAAGGAGAGCCTTTTATTTCAGGGTTCACTGCCTAGTGGAAACAAAAATAAGAAAACAATACACACAGACTGAACGTGCCAGGTGCTGTGAAAAACACGGCAGGGGAGGCCCTATCGCCAAGGCAGTCAGCGCTCTCCAGTCGGTGTTGCCACCAGCCCAGGACCGCCCACGGCGTGGCTCGAGAGACGTGAGTCCTCACAGACGTGGGCCTTTAGTGCCGGAGCTCCGGCCGCAGGCAGCCCCACGGTGGTGGAGGAACAGAACCGCCGGCTGGACTCTCCCTGGAGAGCTTTGCTAACTCGCAGCAGCAGAGGAATTTGTTCCTCAGGAATATCTGTAATCTTCACTGTGGTGGCAGGGACACAGCTCTAGAATTCAATCTAGAAAAAGGATCTCAGCCTTTCAATGGCTTCAGGACAAACAGAAGTGCCTGCTCGTGGGCCTCGTGGACCTCGAGGCAAGATGTCAATCGGGATTTACCCCTGGGCACTCAGCTATGCTGAGGCCCTCGAGGACTGTCCACCCACCACTCTGCCTCCATCAGGCATGGGCAGCATTCCCTGGAAGCCCTGATTCCAGAGCTCACATATCGGCTCTGGAGGAAGGAGAGGCCAGTGTATCCTCACCTGCTGAGACCCTGTACCAGCCACTGGCAGTGTGGACAAGGTTCCAGTGCTGGAAGCTAAAGCTACCCGTGTCATCATGACCCAGGACAGCATCAGCGTTTTGAGCAGGGGGTGGGGTGGGGGGGTGGCTGAGAGATGCTGTTACCACCGAGGACACCAAGTACCTGGAATGGCAGAAGCACTCCACACACCGAAGCTACAGAGCGGAGAGATAATAAAGGAAGAAAAGCAGCCTGCCTCAGCTGGTCTACACCAAGCAGAAGCCCAGAGGCTGGCTCACTTCTGCCTCTTCCACAGCTGTAACTATCCCAAATTCTAGCATCACAGATTTTGGAAGTGGGTACGAGGACATTAACTCATCAGAAAAATGGAGCGTCTTTGGGCCAAGCTCCCTCCAGAAGCCTGATTCAGGAGGTTTATCACCCAAGCCTGCGGAGGAGCTCTGAAGGCCTCTCCAGTGGAACTAATCCACGCCCAGGATGCCCAAGAGGCACCTACCTGTGATGGAAGGGAAGGAACCGATGGCACAGACACATAATCTCAAACGCTGTGTCTGAGTGTGCTCATGCCCGCTGGGTTCTAGAGTGCTTTCTAGTCCAGGGACTCTGGACAGAGTGTCTTGCTCCCAACCTCCTCTTCACCTTGGCTCTGACATGGCAAAGGTATATATTTTTAAAGCCTGTTAAGCAGAGGCTAGAGATGGAGACATAATTGGCTTCTGAGAAACATTAGACAGAGCTTACCTTTCTTGTGTGGAAGAAGCCATGTTGTACTCCTATAGCTTAAAGGTAGACTAGCTGATCTCAGCAGTGATGTATTAGGGCTCTCATGACCTGTTTTTGTATCATTTACCCTCGACAAGCACTTTAAGTGTTGTTCATAGGTAAGTAATGTCTGTGATGTTCCGAAACCCAGGCTTCTCGATTCCTTTACCACTACCACTGAGCATTGACAAATCACGAGTAGCGATGCTCAGGGACTAAACTGCCTGGCCCTCTTGACACTGTGCTGGTCCTGCACTCTAGCTTTGCTGGTGAGGGGGATGTCATAGATTGAGGCTTTTGTGGACCCCCCAGAATTGTAGTCTTAAATCGGTCCATCCTGGTGTGAGCCTACTGTGAACCTTTGATTAGGTTGGATTCAGTTATGGGTCGTTTGATTAAATTACTCCAGTAAGGCATAGCCCAGGGTGAGTCTTCATCTTCTTCATAAATATAATGACTGTACAGAGAAAAAAGGCCACAGAGGCAGAGAGAAACCCCCAGACTGAGAAAGAGGGTCCCAAGGGCCAGAGGCTGGAATTGGCAGAACAGAGAGGCCTGGGGAGAGGAACCTGCAGAGGCTGAGAGAGACAAAGCCCCTGAAGCCAGGAGCCGAAAGCAGTGAGGCGTGATGGAGACGGGAGAGAAGAACGGGCGCTGCCATGTGCATAGCCGTAAGAGAGAGGAATCCGGGAACACCAGCAGCCAGTCCTCGGGGAGAAAAAGTGTCGCTTGATGAAGCCTTGATTTGGGCAATTTCCCAGCCTCAGAACTGTAAGCGTATAAGTTCATAAATCCCCATTGTAAGAGCCAACCCATTTCTGGTATATTGCCTTGGCAGCCCTTTGCAAACTGAAACAGGGACCTAAGATCTGAGATCTCAGTACAGTTAAAAGCCAGACTTGGCAGGGATACCCCTTCCTGCTGTTGAAGCTGGACTCTCCTGGATTTTTGGGAGACCCAATGGATCGCTGCATCCTGCAGCATGTGCTTCACGCAGTACCTCTTGGGTCGGTGTTGTCAGAGGGATGTTTCTTTTTGATGTGTCACAGAGCAAACACAAGGACTGCCATATCCTTTCTTGTACTTTAAAATGAGACTAATTGAACTCCAATTTGGTGGAAAACTTCCTAAAGGAAAAAATGCAGTGTACTGGTTTAGTACAGATAAGTGGATGTTCAAGCTTTTTTTAAAAAGTCAGTAAGATGGTAACCATGGTTAGATAATAATCTTGAGGTTTGTGTGACACTATTATTGCCCTATTTTTATTTCCTTGTTTGTCCCAGGACCTAAAACGCCTTTTTTCAGGGAATTGGGGGAAATTTTTCCCCCAAATGAGCCTCATAGCTTTATATGCATACATACCTTACTGAGAAGAGGAAAGAGGGAAACTGCCTTTTTATTTGTTCCATGGTTACATGTTCTGTCATTATCTTGAGCCCTTGTTGTTTTCTGTTTTGGATATTATCTTGTCTACATAAGGAGCTGAACTTTCCTTAGAGAGACCCTGGAATATAAGAACAATTCATTCGTGTCCTGTTACGCTTGTTTCTCTTACTTGTTTTGACAATAAAAATCCTTACTACTTTCTTTTTTAAAAAGGGTCAGGGTATTATTTAAAAAACAGGGAAGAATGAGTTTTAATTCAGGTGTTACAGTAGGTATCTCTAAGCACGTGCATTTAGGTAGGCAGGTGATTTTTAGAATGAAATATGTGGGAAAAGAGAAACAAAAGGCATGCCAGGCAGAGAGAAAAGCATGTGTGAAGGTCCCAAGCCAAGAGAAACTGGGAAATTTAGATAAGGGGTTGGGATTTGCCTAATGGGAATCCATGGAATCTTTTTAAAGTAGGAGAGGGATATGATCTGTGCAATATTTTTTAAAAGATCATTCTGGCTGTTCTGGAGAGAATAGGTGACAAAAATGGCATGAGCAGACCAGCTAGGAGGATATGCAGCTGTCACGGGAGCCCGTGGTGACTGGGACTACAAGAATATCGGTTCCTATGAGCAGAGAGAGGTAGGAGGGTGCAAGACATGTTTTGGAGGTAAAATCAGCCAGACATGGTGATTACTTGATATAGACTGACAGTAAGAGGAAAAAATCAAAGGTGATGCTTATATTTCCAGCTTGATTACTGGGGCAGATAGAGTGCTATTTACTGAAAATGGAAAGCATAATTGTGGTGATGAATGCACAATTTAATTCTGCGATTATACTAATAGCCATTGATTTTACTCTTTGGATGGACTGTATAACGTGTGAATATATCTCAATAAAACTACTTTAAATAATAAAAAAATGGAAAGCATGAGTATGATGGTTAATTTCTGTGTCAACTTGGCTGGGTTATGGTGTCTGGTTGTTTGGTCAATCAAGCTCTTGCTTGATTGTTACAATGAGGGTATTTCATGGACAGATTTGTATCTATAGGCAGTTGGTTGCATCTACAATCAATAAAGGAGATTGCCCCCCAGCAATGAGGGGAGTCTCCTCCCCCAATCTTCAATCAGAAGTCAGACAGAAGAATTTCTCCCTACTTCAGCCTACCAGCTTCTCTTATGGAATTCATCAAAATCTTCATCTGAGTTTCTGACTTGTGGCCTGCTCTACAGAATTTGGATTTGCCAATCCCCACAGTCTGTGAGCCAACTCCTAAAATAAATCTCTTTATAAATATATATATATATATTTTTTTTTCAGTTTTCTCTGGAGAACCCTGACAAATATACAACAAGGAAGTAGAAAGTTTTGCAAGGAAGATAAAAAATTTTGCTTCTGCACCTTGAAATTGATCATAAACTTAAATTTATTGTTTTTATCATAGAGTCAAGGGGAGAGGTAGACTTCTAGGACCTCTGGAATAGCTCTGGTTCACATGTATAAAGCAGAATTTCTTTCCTTGTTTAAATCAAGTGGTAAATGTTCCGGAATTTTCTCTGGACTATTGCAGTGATTCTAACTAACAGGAAATTTTTTGCTGATTTCTTATCTTATAATGACCCTTTGAACAGCACTATTATTTATTTGTTCATTAATTTAAGCACTGTAAGGTTAAATGTTAACCATTTAAATTTTTCAAAAGAATAGAGAAATTTAATAAATCCACAATCTTGAAAAATCTGTGTCAGTTAAATCATTTTATTTACTTTGTATTAGCTCTACCAAAAATAATTTGTTATTAGGTGTCTTCTTAGGGAAGATGGTAGGTCATCCTAAAGACTGAAAATCCTAAGTACAAACCTCTGAAAAGACTATTTTATATTACACAATACATTCTGTGTGAAATGTCATGAGCAATATATGAATCTTTGAGAAAGAAAACTACTATGACACTATTGTAAGACTCTTCTGTAGAGCAGAGGAAAGGAATTGTCTCAAATATGAATATTCAGGTTTTAAACTCTACCTTTGAAAAATTGAATTAAGTTCAAATTAAATGGGGATAAAATTCATGTTTCACATTATTCTTTAGAAGGAAAGTATCTTGCTGACGATGCAAAAAGAAATCTGCTTTCCCGACTTTACGTAATGGATTCTATCTCCTGCTCCTCAAGAAACATCTGAGAAAATTATCTCACTGACAGAAATAAGATAAAACAAGTTCTCTGAAGGAGCTAAATAAGCTTTTTTCTCCTACCAGAACCAGAGTAAAAGAGCAGTGCAGGGGTATTTGTAAATTCTCTTTATATGTAATGAAACATGTATGAATGACATGATTTAATGTCTGGTGTTTGCTTTAATAGAGGAGGGACGAGTTTGGATATAGATGAAAGGAGATGAGCAAATTACTGATAATTGTTGAAGCTGGGAGCTGGGTACATGGCAGAGACTGGTAAGTTTTCTTTGTTTGAAATTTTTCATCATAAGTGGTTATAAAGAGTCCATCTTTTTTTGGCATTCCCATCAAGAAAATGTTAGCTAGAACTCCAAAATTGCCCTTGTTTCCAGAGGGAGTCGAGAGCCAGGTCCTAGGGGGCTCGCGTTAAGAAAGTCAGGAGGATGACTGGTGAATTGGGGGGTTCCAGCGGCGGGGCGGCGGGGCGCCTTGCTCACCCTCGCTGAAATTACCAGCAGTGCTGCGTACGGATGCCAACAGAATTCCCTTGGGATTTAAGGCTCTAGCCGCTTAAAGGAAGTGGGTTTCAATCCTATCGTTGCCAATATTGTTTGTTTCAAATTCCTGCAAACATTTAAGAAGGACCTCAATTTACCCTTTCTCACCCTTATTTCCATATTTGGGAGTCATAACCTTGGAAATGGAAGATGAGGTGATTTGCGAGGGATTTTCAGAGTTTGTGAGATCCCAGGAAAGCGGCACGAATCCTCCCCTTTGCTGCATACCCTCCCGTTCTTTCTGAAGGTAAATGAACTGCTAGTGGACTAATTTGGGATTTCTGAAATTTCAGCGTTAGATGCTCACAGTGGTGGGGGGCGTAGGGTGTGCGGGGACCAGGGCGGAGGTCCCGATCCCAGCAGGACATTGACCTTCTACCCACTCATGATCGGTGCCGAGTAGCTTTCCAACGTTTCCAAGACAGCAGATGTTTCTCTCAAACTGGTTTCCTCCTCTTTTTCTCGGGAACAGGTGGAGCCCGTGACTAATATGTGCTCTTAACCAAAATAAGGGAGAGTTTAGAATGTTCACAGATAAACAGTAACTGAGAGAGTTTGTAACCAAGAGTCCAGCTTTCTAGAAATACTAAAGGGAGTGCTACAGCCTGAAAAGAAAAGACAGGCTTGTAAGGGAGTCTAGAAATGAAGACTATATCAGTAAAAGTAAACAAAAGTGTAAAAAGAGGGGTGAAAATAAGATATGACATATAAAACCCAAAGGTCAAAATGGGTGAAGTAAGAACTGCCTTTGCAGTAATAACAATGACTGTTAATGGATCAAACTCCCCAATCAAAAGACAAAGACTGGAGGAATAGATGAGAAAATATGAGCCATCTACATTCTGTCTACAAGAGAACTCACCTTGGACCCAAGGATACAAACAGTTGTAAGTGAAAGGCTGGAAAAAGATATTCCACACATGCTGCAACCAAAAAAAAAAAAAAAACAAACAAAACAAAAATAAAACAAACAACAAAAAAAACTGGAGTAGCTATACTTATATCAGATGAAATAGACTGTAAAGCAATGTTGTTATTAGCAATAAGAAAGGACTATATATATACACAAAAGGGCAATTCACTAGGAAGAAATAACAATCAAGAATATATATGCGCCTAACCAGGAGGCCCCAAATTACGGAAGGCAAACACTGGCAAAACGGAAGGGAGAAATATATGTCTCTACAATAATAATAGGAGACTTCAATACACCACTCCCATCATGAAATAGAACATCCAGGCAGGAGATCAATAAAGAAACAGAGAGCTTGAATAATATGATAAATGAACTAAACCTAATACAGAACATTGCACCCCAAAAGAGCAGGATATACATTTTTCTCAAGTGCTGAAGGGTCTTTTTCCAAGAGAGATCATATATTGGGTCACAAAACAGATCTTAAATTTAACAAGATTGAAATGATGCAAAGCACTTTCTCTGATCATAATGGAATAAAGCTGGAAATCAACAACAGGGATTTTGAAGGGAAAATTAAAAAATATATGGAGATTAAACAACAACTCTTAAGTAACCTGTGGGTCAAAGGAGAAATTGCTACAGAAATCAATAAATATCTCGAGAAGAATGAAAGTGAGACTACAACATATCAGGACCTATGGGATGTAATGAAGGCAATGATGAGAGGGAAATTTATAGCCCTCAAAGCTTACATTAAAAAAGAAGAAAGAGCTAAAATCAATGACCTAACTACAAAGCTGGAGCAACTAGAAAAAGAACAGCAAACTATTCCCAAAGCAAGCAGAAGGAATGAAATAACAAAGATTAGAGCAGAAATAAATGAAATTGAGAACAAAAAAACAACAGAGAGAATTAATAAAACCAAAGTTGG
This sequence comes from Tolypeutes matacus, assembly GCA_026826555.1. Lineage (NCBI taxonomy): Eukaryota > Metazoa > Chordata > Mammalia > Cingulata > Chlamyphoridae > Tolypeutes > Tolypeutes matacus. The sequence continues at coordinate 361,444 of JAKSZT010040190.1, forward strand.
TTCTTTGAGAAGACTGACAAAATTGACAAGTCCTTAGCTAGAATGACAAGGAAAAAAAGAGAGAAGATGCAAATACTTTATAGATAGATGTTAGATGATTGATAGATGATAGATAAATAGATAGATATCTTCATATGCATATATATGTAATACATATATGCAGATACTTGCAAAAAAAAGGTTTGCTTTCTTTTTTAGGATAAATTCTATGCTGGGAACAGAATGCAGTAAAAACTCACTGCCCCAAGTTCAGCTGAGTCAATAAATAATGGTAAATCTTTGCCTGCACAAAGGACCAGACTGGTTAATTTGCTTTCAAAATATTTGTTAGTAGCATAGGGTCATAGAGCACTCAGGATTGAGCAGCTTTAATAGTCTTTATCTAAACTGATGACGTAGTTTTTATTTCAGTTCTTACTTTAACCAGGGTGTGGTTAGATGAAGCTAGTACTCCACATCATAATTCCCAGGGTTTTCTCATGTCTGCCCTCTTAAACATAATTGAAATTAATCTGCAGACCCAGGACACTTTCACAGCTGCAGGCTAGTTCACATACCTTCTGCCTGTCATCATGTGGATGGAGATTTCCTGGTATTCACTTTCACGTGAAGCTTTGATAACAGAAAATTATGTTCTAAATGCCACTTTTTGCTAAGTCAGTAAGGGCAGTTCATTAAGCCTTATATCCATTTGGACTCAAAATTACATTTTACTTGTTTTGAAATATTGTGACTTACCCTATTGCATTCAATAGTAAATTTTACAAAGGAGATGGAAAGAAGGACTATGTTCCTAAGAATTCAAAATGATAAGAGATCAGGGGAGGGAAGTAGAAAGATTCCATACTGAATTATCCTAGCTATGATTTCTATTGTGAAGAAATAGATAATATTTCATCTCATCTCCTGCATATATGCTCTTCCAAATTAATTTCAGAATCAGTTGATCAAATTCCGTGGAAACTCTTGTTGGGATTTTGTTTGGAGTTGCAATGCATCTATAAATTATTTGGGGGGATAATTGACATTTTTACAATAATAAGTCTTTGTGGTCACATATATGGGATGATTATCCATTAATTGAAACCTTCCATAATACATTTCAGTAAAGTTTACTATATGTTTCTGCATACTTATCTTGCAAATCTTTTATTGAATTTAATAGTATGCACTTTTAATTCTATTTGAAATAGTAAATGATGTTTTAATTACATTCTATAATTGTTTGCCAATGGTGTACAGAGTGCAACTACTTTTGTATACGTTTATCCACATTACTAATTCTCTATTTCTAAAACTTCTCTAAATTGCATTTGGTTAATTATGCACAAAAAAATCATAAAAATTTCAGCTGATTGTATCTATGAAAAAATGAGAGAAGTCTCCTCCAATCAGTTAAAGGCTTTAAAAGAAGTAATGATTTCAGAAGTCAGAAGAGGGAATTAAGGGCGTCTTTAAATAGCTTCTTATGAAATTACTGAACCAGCAAGTGGGGGGAAAGGTTGAACATAAAGACCAGCAGGAGCATGGCCAGGAGCATGAAATAAGCCGTGAAAGGGCAGAATGAGCAGCGAGGCGCTTTGACCTGCCTTGCCCCTTAGTGCAGAAGTCATAAAGTGGGGATACCATAGATGCCCCACTTTACCGTAGATATCCCCAAGGATAGAGCTGGGAACCCCATGCAGGCAAATTATAAGCTCTACCACTTATTATATCCTTGCACCTATCTCTGTTCTCTCCCCCAATCTTTGGTCAAAAAAATTCTTTAACCTGATTTGCATAGCTCCTTGTTCAAGACTGTGTCAATAATTCAGCTTGTTAATGAGAAGGAAAAAGTTGCCCTTTACTACATCCAAGTTGAACCAGACTTGGCCTCATTCAAAAATCATTTGAAAAACTGGCTTACAATTGGTTGTATATGACATTCAGAAAAAAAATGTCAGTGAAAATACCATAGTAAAAAAAAAAAAGTATCATAGAATAAATAGCTCAGACCATTCCTAATATAAAGTGCTAATTCTTAAGCAGGGATAATCCAAATGACTGAGAGAAAAGAGTAGAATCATCTTGAAATGTGCTCCAGAGAATTCTATTTCTGGTCACAAATAATCCACCTTCAGTCAACCAGTGCCTGCCATATAAGTGTAAACCTAACTCTGTAAACTGGATGACTGAAGCAGTATCCATGGGAGGAAGGGAGGATAAAGAAACAAATGTCATTCCAAAGAATCGTTACTCTCGTAAGTTGTCATAGTGTAGAGGAAGGTTTATTAAAGGTTAACTTGAGGCACTGCTGCCAGGGACTCAACCTGGGATCTCGCATGCGGAGGCCCCCAAGCAGCGAGCCGGTTTTTTCATTTGCTTATTTGTTGTCAGGAGGTGCTGAGGTTCGAACCCGGAACCCCCAACAACTCATTAATGGGCGATGGCATTTAAGGGCACGTAAAATTATTTTCAAGGTTTCCCTGTATTTAGTTGATAGGTTTTAAAAAAAACTGTTTTGGAGAGTTTGGTGAACATTTAAATATTCGGAGTAATTCCTCACAGCTAACCTGAAAGTCTGCAATAGACTACAGTGTGACGATTTAGGAATTGCAAGGGGGCAAAAAGCGCTGATGCACCACCTTGCACATTTCCTTTTTTGCTGCATTGGAGATGCCGGGGATCGAACCCGGGGCCTCATGCATGCAAAGCATGCGCTCTACCACTGAGCTACATCCCCAGCCGCGGAAAAGTGATTTTTCTCTTCAATTGCTCAGCAACAATTTTCCCTAATAAATGTAAATCTACAATTCCTTGGATTTTTTTTTTTTTTTTACACATCCATAGAAACAGAATCTGGTCGACTTAACAAATATTTATTTAAAAATACCATCCACAGCTCCTGTACTTTTTGTTAGTATCATTTAGCAGAGTTTATAATTCTAGGCACATCTTATTTGATTCTTTCCTTCTCTGTTGATGTGGCCGCAGGGCAGAGGCTGGCTTTTCTCGTCACTCTCTCCCACGCCCCTGCAGAGACAGAGCCTGGCACAGCAGGCACTCACGTTCGAGCGGCGAGGAAATAGATGCGTTCAGTTCAGAGGGTGTTACAAGACAGAGAATCGTGCGGTGAAGCGCGTGGAGGGGGAGAACCCTCACATATGTTAGCAATTTCAACACCGCATGACAAGTGCTGACAAAAAGAAGCATATGTAACTGCAGTAGCACACCGGAAGAATACCACGGCCTTGCTGGGAGGGCGACGCCTCCAGAAGTGTTGAAGGGCAAGATTTGGCAGCGTGGAGAAAAGCCAAGGGCTGCGTGGAAGGACCACGCTGAGCGTGCCGCGGTGGGTGGCTGTGCTTCCTGGATTTCGGACAGGTCCTGGGGGGCAGCGGAGCGCCCTGCAGCAGTTTGCTCAGCCTCACCGCGCGCGCCTTGCTGGCCAGCCCGGAGCCGGGGGCCCGAGATGCTCCGTGCACGTTACTGAATTTAAGCTCGGCAGAGACGCACAGAAAAATGAAATCCAGCTCGCCTCTGGGTGGGACAGCTCCGGCCTCCCGGTGACACTGTGATATGGAAAGGGACTTAGGTGGCTGCTGGCGACCGGAGGGAAAGGGCGGCCGATGCTCTGGCCCTGACGCCCGAGCTCCTGGCCCGCCTCTCCCCAGGCGGCGCGCACTGTGCTCACTGGAGCGCTCCGTCCTCTTCCCTGCCTTGGAAACGTGGACAGCAGGAGCCCTCTTCCCACGCCCCTTGTTGCCCACTCTTTGGCCTTGCGCGTTCACGCTATGAACGTCCCGCTTTCCGTGCAGGCGGTGGGAAAGCTCTGGGTGCCGGGACTCGGGCGTGCCAGGCCCCGGCGTTGGCCGCGGGCCGCTCCAAATACGCGGTGGCCCCTCCGGGATCCTGGGGAGTCCGCCCAGGTCTCTTGCCTTAGGACTCTGTGTGCCGGGCGGCGAGGTCCTTTCTCCGACTCCCCCGCAGGTCTCCACCGCGCTCCACCCCAACCTGCGCCCTGCGCAGACCTTGCACACTGCCCTTCCAGTACCCAGGTGTGACCCGAGCGCTTCCCGACCCCCGCCGCGTGCGAGGGCCGCGGCCAGGCCAGGGCTGCCCCTTCCTCTTCGTACCAATTACACACCCCCGGCTCCCAGCCCCGGGAAGAAAGCAAGTAGCAGAAACCCGAAGGGCGGAGACATGCACGGGTTTGGTAAACCCGTCCCCGGCGGCTGATTGCTCTTCTCAAGTGGTAGGAAGGGAAACTAAGGACACGGCCTGTGCCTCGGGGGCGGTAATCTCTAGTCCCACGGAACCGTCCTTGCCTCCCCATTTCTCTCCTGTTTCAGGCTCCGCTCCCCAGCCGGGTTCTCCGTCAGTGCAGTCAGCGCGGGATCCCACAGGGGCCTGTGCCCGAGGCCTCTTAGTGGTCGGGAGGTCGCAAGGGTTGGTTCCAATTAGCTGGGTGGGGGTGGACCCACCTAACCGGGGCGGGGGCGAGGATCCAAGCATTTTTTAAAAGATGGAAACCGCTTGGTGGATGTAACCCAAAGCTAATGATTGCCTTCGCTTGTACCCGCACCTTCCAAGTACCTTGGGAGAGCCAAGCAATGCCTTCACCTGCACACGTTTATAAAATTTGTGTCAACAAGGGGATCCGGAGAAATACATAAATAAAATACATCTTTAAAAAACAAACAAACAAAATTGGTGTCAGTGAGATATTAGCTACAGTCATGAGTCCATTCCAGAAAAGGAGACTAATAAGCAGGCTGCCACATCCAAGGAAGCCAGTGGGGCGCGAAGGACCCACGCCCCCACCCGGGCAGGTAGTGAGGGGGAAATAGGGGGCGGGACTCTCTTGGCCGGGTAACTGGAAGCAGCTCGCTTTCTGCGCTTTACCGGCGGGTGCTGGAGCCGCGGTAGTTCCCGCTGTGATGCGGGGTGTGATGCAGGTTTTCCCAGGCCCCAGCGGCTAGGGCCGCAGCTGAGAATAAACGGGTGGGACTGGATTCCGCCTTGTTAATTTTCGTTACTGAGGCCACAGTTAAATTGCCAGAGGTGAAATTCTTGGTCCAGCGCAAAACAGACCAGAACAAAAGCCACGAACGTTTTCTGTAATCAAGAAAAAAGACCATTAGCCTCCGCTTCGACGCGGTCAGCGCAATCAGGGCCTCGCTGAGGCCTCGTGGCCTGCTCGCGTGGGAAACCAGTCTTTGGGTTCGGATAAGAGGAAAGGTTCGCCTTTGGCTGTCAGTTTTGGAAGCTGGAAGGTAAAAGAAGTGACTAAAGGGCATCACCTGGAGTGGGCCTGCGGCCTTGTTGGATGCAGCGGGAGAACCTGTCAGCGCCGGGGTGAGGAAGGGATGCACCAGCTGGCAGCTCTTTCTCAAATCCGGAGCCGTTTGTCCGGCGAGTTCAGATCACGACCGAGATCCAGACATGACACCCATTACTCGGCCAGCCAGCCGGCATCCCCAAATTCCTAGATGTCCAGCTTCCCGAGGTGAACCCTGTGAGGTCTCAGTGCAGCCCGCGGGCAGGTGCCTACTTGTGACGTCTTTTAATCCCACTGGTCGCTGAGACTGGAGATTACAATTATTCCTCGCCAGCGAGGAACTCTTCATGAGTGGGGCATACACTTGCTGACTACAGCCATGCCCTTTGTAGGACTGGACGGGTGCGTGAGGACATTGGCGCTCAGCTCAGGGCCCCGAAGCAGCGCGAAAAAGACGCGGGAAACTGGGCTAAGAGGATGAGGGGAGGGCACTCTCGGCCTGTAGGGGACAGACCCTTCACAAGTGCTCCTGAAATTAACTGATTGTCTGGAACTAAGAGCCTAAATCTTCTTAGTCAAGGATGAGAGACGGGCCTCTCCCACACCGTCCAACCTCCCTCTGCCCCCTGGGCCTGTTCTTGCCCAGGTGGCTGGGGGTAGTGCATGTTTGGCAGGAAGGAAGATCCCTACTAGACCAGCTGTGTCCCATGTAGGGGTAGTATTTTCCTGAAGGTCTGGCTTTTTGCTTTTCTTAAATACTTTTGATTTATTTCCCTCTTTCCTTCTCTTGGTTTGGCTAGTGGATAGAGTCTTTAATGTACAGTTCATTAATTTAAAAAATAATATTTTTCAAATATTCACATACTGTTTCCACAACATGAGAGGTGGATTTGGCTCCTGTTTAAAGTTAGACTTTGTACTAAACATCAAGAAATTCCCCCAATGGTTTGCTGTAATCATCTATGGTTCAAAAAAAAATTTCTGACACAGGTTTTTCCAAAAGGCTCTTGATCTGAATATTTTACATTTATGATCTTGCTCTGGTATAAGCCAATTATGCAACTGCTTGTTCTGAGGTGGGCCTGCTCTTCTTTACAACATCCAAGACCTATAAAATCCACACAATTATTGCACAACAAAGTATAAAAAGCATATATGGGGAAAATGGATCAAATAGTCATAAAGAAAAGTGGATTTCACTGAAGTCAGCTGTTACCCATTTGGTTTTTTAGCACTTTCGATATTCCTAAACAATTTAAATAGCTAAATCGGATTTCATCTTTCTAACCCTAGTTTGAAAGACAAATATGCTGCTATGGAAATTTACTGTTTCCACTTCTAACTCCTCTCAGACATTGGCGCCTTAGCTCTTTGGGGTTTTGTTGTTGTTTTGTGGGGTAAAAGAAAGATTATGTTGAAAACAGATGTTTGCTTCCACTCCATGATAGTTGACACAAATGCTTTTATGTTCCAGGCCATAAACAAATATTTTATTTCTTATTTCTCCTATTTTGGAAGAGATTATGTTTGAAGTCAAAGCTGAATAAAAAGTACACTACTGGTATAAGAAGGCAAAACAATGACTACTTTCTAATTAGCTGGCTGCCTGAAGCAAAGAAAGTGAGTAGGAGAAATTATAAGCAAAGAACAGTTTCAGGCAAGAGGAAAGAATTTGTTAGAAATTGATGTGAAGAAGGGGAAGGGCTTCCATCAGCTACTCTTTAGTTCTTTCTGTAAACTGGAAATGACTGATGTTGTCAATTAACGTCAAGGATACAGGGTAAGAAACAATGTTTCCTAAAATCACAGTCCGAAAAAATGTGCTCTTGGAAATCATACCAGTAAGAATGGGGCACCTCACTATTGCCTTTATTATCTGAGAAAGGTGGTCACTTCCACAGAGACTGAGCCTGGATTTCCAGCTGGGTCCAGTAAAGCTGTTCAGGCACATCTTTCACTATTTATCTTAAAGATGTAGTTTCAGGAAAGCAGGATTCTGAACCCCTTCTCAGCCACGGCCTGATGCTAACCACTTTTCACACAGCCCTGCTTTGCTTTTATATTATTAAATAAAGCACTGCTTCTTTTAAACTTTACTGAGACTCTGCCTTCCCCCTCTAATACTTTAAACACGGTCTCTTGCTTTGTTTGGTGAAAGCCTGCACTTCTATTTGCATTTCTCCCTTGTCTGAGCAAGAATTAAATTAAGCTTTTATGTGTTAAGATTGAATAACTGTGATTTACTTAGCATTTTGAATATAGAAGCTAAAAATGGACACTGTGAAGTTAAAAGGTGAAGAAATACAGCTGGCCTTTGATTAAAAAATAAAATAAAATTTCATGAACTTAAGTATAGGGAAGGCCTACTTAAGACACAACAAACCAACCACATAAATAAAAATATCGATTCACTTGCCTAGGTCAATTTTTTTTTTAAGTTTATTAGGGAAGTTGTAGGCTTACAGAAAAATCATGCAGAAAATACAGAGTTCCCATATAGCCCCCCATTATTAACATTTTGTATTAGTGTCACCTTTGTTAGAAATGATGAAAGAATATTGTTATAATTGTACTATTAACTATAGTCCAGAGTTTACATTAGGGTTCACTGTGTTGTACAATACTAAGTAGTTCTTGTTGTTTTAATTTGTATTCTAGTAACATATATACAACCTAAAAGTGTCCTTTTAAAAAAAATTGCTCTTCTAAATCACAGTCAAATATAAAATTCATCAGTGCTACTTACACTCAACTGTTGTGCTACCATCACCACCATCTATTACCAAAATTTTTCCATCACCCCAAACAAATTCTGTAGCCTAGGTCAAATTTAATGTGGCCTTTTGACCAACTGAAAAATCAGGAATAAAGGGTAACAATATTTGTAGCACCTATAAAGTAAGAAACACTATTAAAAATAAATAAATGCTCTTACAAATCCATTTCCAAAGGAAACCAATTAGAAAAAAAGCAAAATAGTTCATTTTAAAAATCTAACCAACAATGTTTTTGAAGGTGGAACTTGTGTAAGGCAACCCTGATTGTTGAATTAACCCACAAAAGAAGTATACGGTTAATGGCATGTGTTTGTGTGGCAGGTAGTGATTTGGTCTGCAGTGAGCTATTTATTTAAAATATTTTGAATCAGAGAACTTTATATATGTTATATGAAACTCTCCCATAGTCAATAAGCACTTGTTTTTAATTCAATCAGACAGATTATAGTATCACTTATAGTTTTATACTTCAGGTTGAAAGGAAGGAAGAAAAAAGGTGGCAAGGACGTCTGCAACCTCAGAGGCAGAGAAGAGCTGTTCTTTCTCTGAGAAATATTGTCTTCCTACTGAGGCAGGTCAGAAAGGGGAAAGGGAAGGCAGCCAGCACATCTCACGGGCAACAGAAAGCCCCGTGGGCCGCCAGACCCGAACTATTACGCGTAGAACTCAGAAAATAAGTGATACCATCTTGTTCTGTCCAACCGGAGGGGACAGAACACACGGCCCTGACCCCTTCCCCACCAGCTGAAGCCACAAGGCAGGAAGACCCTCCTGTTACATCTCTACTTCAGCCGGGGTCTCAAGTCACCGGGGGCGCCTCTCCACTGGTGAGGGCGCCGGAACTCACAGCCCGAGTGTGCGCTTTCGCTCCTTCCACTGTGCGGTTTAGTTCCTGGCGCGCCTTTGAGTCCTTTCTCACGGCCAGGAACCCGGAAGCTACACCCATAACACTGCTCTGCAATGTCAGCCGTGTGACCAGCTATCTGCTTTGGTATCTAGGGATTTTTACTAAGAAACAAAATGGGAAACGAACATTTCCAAAAAGAATTCCCCATTAGCCCACCCGAATGTTCAGTAAATACCAGTGTGTCCAACACCATTAGGGAGAGAGAAAGAGAATGGGATTGTTTTTCATTGATCTAGAATTCAGCAAAAGCAATGGATGCATTGACTTATTTTTCTGCCAAGGTTTTACTCTTAAAATGCCTTGGGAAAGCATAAAGAGATTGAGAGGTGATGAGCTTTTTTGTTTGTTTTTATTGTTATTATTATTGGAATAATGAAAGTGCTCTAAGAATGACTGAAGTGGTGAATGCACAGATGTGTGATTACACAGAACACCCCTGATGGAGTTATGCTTTATTATATGTATCAATAAAATTGATTTGTTTTTTAAAAATGCCTCAAAAGTGAGTCACATTTGAGTAATACCACCCATTGGGCTGCAAAAATAGGCTTGTTCTCAATTTTATGGAGCTTCCCCTCACAACTCGATACCAATTCCCTTTCCGCACCTCTGAAACCTGCCCTTTTCTAATTTTAAATCTACTTGCCAAAAAGAAAACAATAAATAAGTTAAAAGAATAAACTCCAGACTTCAAAATTTTATTTTGAACATCATAATGTGCTCATCAATTCTGGTTGCTTTTGAGATAAAATTAAAACTTCCCAACATGACTTATAAAAGTCTTGGCCCTACCCTCCTCCAGAGTCACTTCCAATATTGCTTGCCCATGTCCTTCCTGCCCTAGTCTACTTGGCTTTCCTTCGTTGCTATACCCGATTCTGGGCTCCCTCTGCCTGCATTACCCTGTGCTCTGCCTCTCTTTCCTATTCTCTTTTCCCCTTTCTTTGCAATTCAAGGCTCTCCTTCTCTGATCTCCTTGGCTAAACCAAATCCCTCTTGAATGTTCTACATCTCATTTTTGTTCATAGCACTTAGCACAGCCATACTATTTATTTATGTTTGTGATTATGAAATTAATTTCTGTCTCTCCTGCTAAGCTCTTATCTCTGCTCAAGCAGAGACCAGTCCTGTTAAGCTCACCTTGGCACTAGTAGGCATCCAATACATAATTTTTGGAATGAATGAGTTCCATAACCACCAACTAAAATATATAAAGGCAGATCTTTCACTGTTGATAACAGCTTTAAAGGGGGCTTGTGCACCACATAGTATTGGTTCCAAAATCTATTTCAGTAGTCTCAACCCAGAAGCAAAACAGAAAATATAACTTCTTGGAAGTAATGCTGATCCAGAATAATGCTCTCCCAGTCCATCCATCTGCCTCCAATGGTCAGATTTAAATCAACAGAAGAGAGGAAATGATATGCTGTAAGAATCAAAGTCAAGAAGTAAATAGCTTACCCTTCCTTAACACCCATTTGTGGTATACTCCATTGATTTATGGACATCAAGAATTTTTTTCAATGTTTTGTGGACATCCAAGGGCTTCAGGAGGTCAGTGAGCACAAAATTTATTCTCCTCTTTTATTTTTTGGTGGTCCTGCACCAAAGTTTTCATTAGATAATCAAATGAGTTTGTGTGCCATGCAATTTTAAGAACTAATATTCTAAACCATTCTGGATACTCCATGTTTGTTTGTTTATTTTTTAATAAATATGTTTGCTTGGCATTGTATGATTTAAGTAAGAAGGGCTTGGATTTTGGGAAACCAGAAGGATTATATAAAATGTTTTCCAATTTTATTCAGAAATTCTGTATCCTTGAGCTTGAACCCCCAACAGAATTAGATCCTAATATATCCTTGTGATCCATCATCAGTAGTGAGCCTTGGAGTCTACAAGGACGCAGGCGGAATGAAGGGAGCTTGGAAGGATTGATGCCCAAAGCCAAAGCAGTGGACTTGATACGGTGGTTAAAGATTATTTGAGACTAAAGATCGGAACAGATGGCCATGTGTCTTTCCTTTTAAAAAGTCCCTTTCTTAGGAAGGAGGTGCATAGGCCCTGCTGGGACTTGAACCCAGGATCTCCTGTTTACGAGACAGGCGCTTTAGCCAGCTAAGCCACAGAGCCAGCAGCGGGCCGCGGCCCTGCGTCTTCACCAGTCAAGGCGCATTCGAGCGGTGGAGACGCGGTGGTTTTAATTAGGATTCCTGAGCACGCACCTTCCAACAGACCGACTCCGTAGTAAGTGCAGCCTCGGGAAAGAAACCCTGGACCTGAGACTCCCTCCAGATCTAACACAGACAGATCCACGCAGTCTCGCACCCACTTGGAAAATGCCGCTTCCCTGCCCGAGCCGGTGAGGCACAGAAACGGCCTCTTGGGAAGGTGCACGGATGGAGACCCCAACTTCCCGGGAAATTCCTCCTTCTCTGCTCTGTGCTCCTGGTTTTGATTCTTTAAGAGGATGTTCTTTAGGGAATCCCTCCATGGATCTTCGCCTTGCAGAAGCTAAATAAACATTAAGGGATTGATTTCAGGATTAAGAATCCTATTAGCGTTTATGTCCTGGTTTACTGCCTTGAATGGCACTAGAACTGAGGAGGTTCCGAAAGGAAGGGGAGCGAGTCCACCAAATCAGCACGTCTACCCAGCTTCCAGCTTCCACCTCCTTGGTGAAAGGAAAATCCGGGAGGCTTCCGAATTCTTTCTTTACGCAAGCAAAGGCTGAAGGTCCCTCGAATTTCAGTCTTTAATTCCTCTCTTGAGTCTTGAGACGATTGCCACTGTCTATCCCACTCAGGGTATTTTTGTGGTGAATATAAATTACTTTCTCATTAACAGAGATAGTCACTTTTAAATCCATATTAACAAACTGTTATGTTCGGGACCCCGCCACTGCTCCAGTCACAGTTACTGCATATTGACTGCGTTTGGAAAGCAACAGGCCCCAAATCACAACGGGCCAGGAAATCATGTCATCTCTGAATTGCTTAAGATCATTTATGTGTAAATGTCAGCTGCAAACGTGCAATTGAGATGACAACATTTACAGGGGAATATTGTTCAACAGGAGTGCCGTTATTGAGTGTCTACTATATGTCAGGTACCAGAATAAATTCTGTGGCTGCAACTAGATACAAGAGGCCACAGATGATCAAAAACTCAAACCAGGAAACTTAGTAAATTACACACGCACCACAATGAAAGAAGCGCAGGGTTACAGATGCACACAGAGCAGGGACCATTCAGCGCATGATACTGTTTTAGATATATTTCTGACACTACCATGTTTTTTTTTGTTTTTTTTTTTAACCCCGGTCTCTCCATATGGTAGACGGACGCCGAACTTCTTGAGCCACATCCGTATCCCGACTACCATGTTTTGACATTTCTTTTTCAACTTTTTTTACTTTTGCTGGAAAAATGCATGATAATGTTTTAATTGCACAAATAATATTTGAATACATCTGGAATACTTTAAGTTAGTCCCAGACATTTAACCAAAGCAAGGAATATCTGCCAAGATGGAATGAAATAAGTTTGACCAAGTTCAGAGGTAGGAAGGGCAGCTAGGTACTCGAAATAAAATTATTAGGACAGTATAAAGAGGCAGGATCAGTGGAATCCATCCCAAAGCAGTCCTCCTGGAAACAGACTTTCACTCAAGGAAAGGCGTGTGTAAGTGAACTGGAAAAGCAAAATCCCACATGAGACCCCAGGCCAATTTCATGCAAAGGTCCTTGACTAGCATGGCTGACTGAGGGATATGAATGTGGATCCTGGAGAAGGGGGATTTTTTGCAATTGCAAGGATTGCTCATTATCCTCAGTGAGTTCTTCGATGAGAACAGGAAGGTTCAAACTAATACTGGTTAGTTGGCATCCTACTCTGAGGGAGAACGCCTTACTGCTAAGCTTCTTTTCCCCAAACTTAACTGAAATGACTTTATTTTAAAAGGCAATAGTGAATACGTTTCTTCTTAGAAGTTAAACGAGAGGTCCATGTCTCCTAATTTAAAATGCTGAACAAAAATTAGAGTTCAAAATAGAAAATAAAAACAAGGAAAAATGCAAGAGGAAGAAGGTTTTGGGTTAGTGACCTAAATCCAAAGTTTCTGAGAACAACCAGAGGTAGGGAGATAGTGGAAATAACCAAAGAACATTCAGGCCTGGGGTATCCAGCAAGTGTGTGAGAAAAGCGCTTCAGCCTGTGAAGGACAAGTTGAGTTAAAAATAAGTTTGGAGGGAAGCGGCTGTGGCTCAATCAGTGGGGCTCCCGTTTACCATATGGGAGGCCCCGGGTTCGGTTCCCGGGGCCTCCTGGTGAAGGCAGGCCCGCCCGCACGGCGTGGTTAGCTGACCCAGCGAGCACAAGCAGCAAGGGGGGGATAAATGAATAAATAAATAAAATCTTTAAAAAAAAAAAAAAGTTTGGAAAGGATGAAAGCTGCAGGACAGATGAATCAAAAAGAGCTGGCAGGGGGAGGAACTGTTCTAGTGGGAGGCAAAAGTATGACTGGGATCTAGGAACAAAGAGTAGTCTGGAGCCTGAGGAGGTCTGAAGGAGCAGGAGGTGAGAGAATGGGTAGATTCGGGTAGATTGGCGATTTACAGGAGAAAGTATTTTGAGGGAAGAAAGAAGTGAGAACATGGGTGTTGGCAGCAGAAGGGGTTCTGCAGAATGGGTGGGCCTAAGGAAAGACCAGAGAAAGACGAGATGGAGACACCAAGATGAGCTTCGGGAATAAGACAGGCAATTGGTGGGTTTTATGCTAAATAGTTGTGTATTTTGCCCTAATATGGCTCTGCCAGTTGAGGCGCCATCCAGGATCTAATGAAGGAAATCAATATAGCATTTATGAATCATCTACATTCATCAGTGGTTTAGATGCAAATTCATGACCCTGGGTCAGCAGAAAGTCCTTTTGAACTTATTCATGGCAACTTTGTCACCAGCATCCGATGGTGCGTCTGTTTGAGTCTTGATTTTACTATAATGAGGCAGGAGAGAGCAAGACAGCTTTTTACTTGTTAAGCACACAAGGATTGCTAGACATATGTCAAATGGATTGGCTTTAGGGAAGAGGTTACATATTTCCCGGTAATCTAGAAATATGAATATTAGAGCATCACACTTTGGGATATTACTCAAGTGAAAGAGTCATTTGAATGACAAACGATATAATAAAATCTTGGTAAGATAATCAACCAGACCTGAATGAAGGAAAACTGAAGAAATGCTCTGCTTTTCAGTTAGAAATATTTAATACAAGGATTTTCATCTTTTGAAGATTTATTTTTGGCAATATCTCTGAGGAAAACCCTCACATTCAAACAACAAAAAAGTAAAATGTTTAAAATGTAAATAGAAACATAAATAGATGCAAAATATCAAAAGAGGAAAAGAGGGGGGTGGTTTCCTAGTGTTAAAAAAGAAAAAAAAAAGGAATCAAGTCCAGCATAAAGTGCATGAATTGACACCATATAACCTAGAGGAGTAGATATGCCAAGGTTGGGAGCAGCTCAGTCTTAGCTTCCTCAGAGCCAGAAGTCGTGATCTTAGTCTTGCTTGGAGGCATATATATGTCTGGAAATGAGGCTCCTACATCCACTGGGAGATCCCATAGGCTTTTCCCACCAAGGACAGAAGAGTAGAAAAATTTAACTAATTTGTAGCACAAAATGACAAAAAAAAAAAAGAAAAAAAAAAGCTGTTTTCTGCCTGGGTCTCTTAGTGAAAATAACAAATGTCTCCAATGAAAAATAAAAAAATCCAAGCTGTACCAATTCAGGGTGTATGGCCTAAATTTATGCCATCCACAGAATGCAGGAATAGCAAACCAGAAATTAGTGTCAAAACCGGTCCAGGACTGGTGAACTCCGGGGAACCTGACAGAAGAAACTGCAGAAAACATCTTGGGAAAATTTGACAGCATGTAGTCCTCAAAAAAAAAAAAAATACAATAAAAATGTAAAATAAAACAACATGAGGAAGAAAAAGCATATTGTGATAGTACAATTATCATCCTAAAAACTAAAGATAATAAAACATTTTAAAAGATACCATAAAACAAGTAAACTTAAGAACATTAAAAAGATGAATGAAAATATAAAATGGAAATTATAAGTAAAGAATAAGACTGTAAAAGGGGGAATTGGTAAATTAGAAAAATAAATAGAACTTCTAGAAATGAAGATATAATAATTGAAATTAAATCAAATAACAGATTAAATAACAATTTTGACAAAGCTGCAGAGAAAATTAGTAAACTTGTAAATGGTCTGTGAAAATTTATAGAATTAACAATAGAGAGATAAAGCAAAGGAAACATAAGGCACAAATATGAAAATTAGAGTAAAAAAGCCTACTCATTTTTGCAGAGGGAGAAAATACAGAAAATTGAAGGAGAGTCAAATTTGGATAAATAGAACAAAGAGAAAGAAAAATTCTTAATGGTGTTCAGAGCAAAAAGGGTAGATTGCAGACTGGTGAATAGACTGAGTGTGGTGACACTTAGGGCTATTCACCAAGTATTTCACCACATCTCCCTTGGGCTAGCAGATGGCAGGATGTCGCTTCCTGTGTCAGTGAGTAGTGAAAGGGAAAGACAAGAATGGCCCTGGTCAAGAGCATTTTATTGCCAACACTAGACCCTCAGGAAGTCGTTTTCTCCTCTGGCTCATTTGAAATGAATGCAGGACAATCAGACTTGATCCCGGAGTTACTAGAGCCACTATCCCCCATCACACACACACACCCTTCAACAAACAGATGGTATGTGCAAGAGAAAGATCTGTGCTATTTAACGCTACTGAGATTTTGGCGTTGTCTTCACAGGATAACCTCCTGAACAAAAACACTAATAAAGCAACCAATGTAAGAAGTTATGCTTAAGATTTTGCATTGTGTTTTAAGATGCAATAGAACAATTATAACCAGTTTTTGTGTTTAAGATTCAGTAGAACAATTATAATCAGTTTTCAAATTTAGTATATGTATTAGTCAGTCAAAGGGGTGCTGATGCAAAATAGTAAAAATCTGTTGACTTTTATAAAAGGGTATTTATTTGGGGTAGAAGCTTACAGTCACAAGGCCATAAAGAGTAAGTCACTTCCCTCACCAAAGTCTGTTGCCACATGTTGGAGCAAGGTGGCTGCCGACGTCTGCAAGTGCTCAGCCTTCCTCTTCCTCTTAGGGCCCTGTGGTCCCAGCTTCTTCCAATATCAGCTGTAGGCTGGGGTAAGTCTCATCTCTCCTGGGGCTTGTTTCTCTCCCGGCTCAGCTGCTCCGTTCTCTCCACAAGGCCAGCTGTAGACTCTCAGGCTCCCTAGGCTTTGTCTCTCTCCCCAGGGCCTCTGCCGTGTCTAATGGAGCCTTCTCTCTTTCCTCACCTATCTGCTTCTCTGTGTGTTTATTTCCCCAGGCTCCAGCATTAAAACTCCAACCTCCCTTCTCTGTAGTGCGATTTCTCCGTGATTTCTCGCCCACCAAGGGGGCAAAGACTCAACGTCCTACTGACATGGCCCAATCAAAGCCTTAATCATTATTTAATCAAGTAAAAGTGAAACCTCTGAATTTAGTACAATCAAACATGCCCAGAGGAACAGACTAGTTTACAAACACAATCTAATATCTATTTTTGGAATTCATAAATAATACCAAACTGTTACAGTACAGTAGGAAATGAATCATAAATCAATTATCTTAACACTATCTAGATAAATCAAGCTGTTACATATTTTAAACACAATTTATTTAGACTATTTTACTTGGTGGATAGAACTTTTAAATAGTATTTGTTTTCTTTTATCTTAATCCTTGAATTTTGAAATTTTCTGAAAAATGTTTCAGAGTATTTGTAAAAACTGACAGGCAAAAATAATTAACGTCCATGAAGAGGAAATAAACATACTGGATCTTTTAGCATTGGAAAATCATCATCTCACATTATTTTAAAGTTTGAGAGTCATTGAAAACTGGCTTCTAGTATAAGGAGTCTGTGAAAATACATTTGTTAAAATTTTTTTTTCTGCTTCTTCCCTCTGGTAAACATTAATTTGTTTATAAACGTTCATCATATTTTATGGGAGAATCTCTTAATTCTGATCTTATTTTTTCTTTAGTTAAGATGAGCTTCTTTTATAACAAAATAAATAGCAATTAGATTTATAGTGGATTTCTCACCAGCCACACTAGAAACTAAAACGACAACAGTGACAAAGAACTAATATAATTACTGTCAAGGAAAGATTATTCTCAGGTTAAAATTCTAAATCTAGCTAAATGACCAATCAGGAATGAGGATCAAGACCTTTAGTACTGTGTCAATAACAAAGATGGTTGTTGAAATACACATGAATTAATTTATTTCAGGGAAAAGGAATTAAACAGGATGCAGTGGATTTTAAAGAGTAATGGTCTGATTCTACGTTTTGCAACTGTATAATCTTTACCTTGTAAGTGGAGAGTAATGAGACAACTTGTACCTGGCCCTGCTTGTGCCCCCTTATCTTGTTTGGCAACCCTGAAGTCTAATGCTCCTGCATGTAGCCCCTCAACTTTTATTAATGAAATGAGACGAGTCAGCCCAGAACTGACCACCTACTCATCATGCAACATGAGTCAGCACATTCCCCACTAGGACACTGTTACCTTCCCCTCAGCCATCACAACCCTGCTTCCTTGTTTAATCCCACAAAAACCCTAAGCACTTCCAACTTGGGGATATAGGTTTGAGGACTGCCCACCTGTCTCCACAAGGCTAGGCTTTGCTAAAGAAATGTTTTCTCTTCAAAAAAAAAAAAAGCAATGGTGAGCAAATAAAATATTTATTGTGGCTGAATAAATAAAACAAAGTCTTTATATTAATTATTATAATAGTAACAAATATATGGATGACTTAAGAAAACAAAGTGAAACAAAAATGCTAGAAACAATATCATGGACATTTGTGGAGAAATATTCATGATTACAACATTGTGGAATCCTTCTATTGTTCAGGAGAACTGGGATGTTGATCATGCTCAGTAGATGTGATACCTCTGTATTGAATCTGCAGCTGGGGAGATTCTAACGCTCACCATGGCTAATAAAAAACCCAGGGAAGAATTCGTTATTCATGTTAATATTCAGGTGTGGGGCAGGACGGAACTCTAGTGCAATTGAAGATTAAGAGGCATTTATCACTTAGTAAACAAATGTAAATACAGAGTTTAACAATCAACAGAAAACAGGAGAGAGGATATAAAGACCCAATTCCAAGAAAAGGAAACATAAAAGACCAATAAATATATGAAATGTGCTAATCACTGGTAATCAGGAAAATGAAAATTTAATGATTAATTTTATTTTCATCATATTAGCAAACATTTTAAAGTTCAATAATTTCAAAGGTCAGTAAAGATGTTGGGGGAATAGAAATTCCCATCATTGCTTTCTGGGAGTGGAAGTTAGTAAAAGCTGTATGGAGAGCAATTTGGCAGTATCTAGAAAGATGGAAGATATCCTTAATTTATGACTCAGCAATTCTCCTTCTAGATGTATGCCCTAGCAACTCCTTGCAAATTTATTCAAGGAGACATATGTGATGATGCTCTTTGCAGGATTGTTTATAAAGCAAATACTGGCAATAATAACACTATATGCTCTCTGATAAATGAGCTATACAACAATTAAAATAAATATACTTATTTTCCTTCTATCATAAGGGATAAATGTTAACCACATAATGTTGAATAAAAAGAACATTGCAATAAGTATATATTAAGATCTAGGTAAATATGTAAATTTTTTCATGGATAGACATACTTGTAGTAAAAGATAAAAACAGACTGGAAGGATGTGCATGGACTTCAGGATGATGGTTATTTTTATGGAGAGAGGAAGATAAATGGAAAGCGAGGGGGTAATGCTTCAAGCATACCTCTAGATTTTTTCCTTAGAAAAAGAAAAATCTAGAGAATGGGTACATAGTGTATCTTATAACATCATCTGTATCTATGCTTGAGATACTTCTCAATCATTTTAATTTAAATAAAAGAAAATGCCTGCATAAACTTTCACATTATTGCATTAGAGGAATAATAGAGAAGTAAATCTAGAAGCATTTGCCAAGCCCCAAGTATCAGCCTACATATTTTTAGGAACCCAGGACCTTGTACGTGGGAAGCAGGTACTCAGCCACTTTAGCTACATGAGCTTCTAGCCTAGTTTCTTTATGGGCAGTAAACCCTCTTCTCTTAATCAAATCTTGACAGAGCTTCTATACTTTCCAAGCCCTGAATTAATACCTGAAATAAAGAACAAAGGGCAGAGAAAGAGTCCTTGCCATTAAGTAGCTAATATGCTAGTTGGCAAAAAAAGTATCTCTGGGTAATGACACTGTAGCTTTTCCTAGAACACATGTGGTGTGGGAGTCCGGTGGGTCTCAGGCCCTGGCTGCCCCTCCCTAAGGAAACTCAGTCCCGAGTCTGCAGCCTCCTGCCCGCCCCAGGACACAAGTTAAAATGTAACAACCCTCCTCACAGGAGAACAATGGACAGATGGTATCTTAGACTGCAACTTTCTCTTCCTACAGTAACATCACCAAACCCTGTTTATGTGCTCCATGTGACCCTAGAGCAGAAACTGTTATGAAATATCTTTGTTCTGAGACCCTTTGTATTGCCCCTCATTTTCCCAATTCTTTGCGGAGCGCTGCTTTCATTCTTTGGCCTGCCCCAGCCAGAGACCCCTCTCATCTTTAAGCCTGAATAAATCTTATACCCAACACTGTGCCAGTGAGTTCTTTGGTCTTGCAGCCGCGTGGACCCGTGCCCCTCAGGAGCTGGGTAGGAACATATGGAAATGGGATTTCCCTACAACATAGGCAGACACAATTAGGCAAGACTTCAGGATTTCATGTCAAACATACTGGAAAGATAATAGAAGTAAAGGGAAAGAAAAACCACAATTCCATCTTTAGCTCAGCTATCTAAATTTTCCTCAGCCTATGAAACAACATAGAATTTATCCTAAGAGAAAAATTTGGTGAAAAATAGGACTAAAATCGAATTAAACTAAGCACAGATTCTATCCGAGCAAACTAGCTTTCTCCAGTATATCTTCTCTGTCTCCTCAGTTTATTTATTTAAAAAAAAAAAATTAAGGCAGTACCAGGGATTGAACCTAGGACCTTGTACATGTGAAGCAGGTACTCAACCACTGAGCTACACCTGCTCCATATTTTAATTTTTATTGGTGTATCATTTATTTGTAATAAAAAAAAAAAAAGAATGCTGCTCTTTTTAATGCACAAAGTAGAAAACTTCAAATAAATTGGTCTTCTTTCCTTTTTCTTAATAGAGTTCACTGCATTCTAGATTTGCTTTTCATTGCAGAATTCACATTTCAGTAACAGAAATGCACCCATTACAGCCAGGAAAGCACACTTGGATTTTGGATAAGTGTTCACTATTTTAGCGAAACCAACATAAGAAAACCCTCTCATTTTTCCACAACATTTTTCTTTTACACAGATCTAGTATCATTTGTAAAAAGCTTCTTTTACCTTCTTTAGTTAGAATTTGATATTTCCATTATCTTTAATTAAATTGTCATTACCCTGTGAGCTGTTATAATGTCTCTCCTTTAACTTTACAATAACAATTTCACCAGCAGTAACCACATCGCCAGACATTTTTAAGGATAGACGGTCTCTCCTATGAAAGGCTGGCTCCATCTTGCTCATAACAAAGTTTGAAACCTCATAACACAGATGGTGTCTGTCTGTCTTCCTCCACCTGCATCTGCTCAAATCAGGCAGAACGATGCTTCCCAACGGCACTGCGTGGATCAGGAGAGGTTGCAGGGGGTCTAAAGCTGGCTGTGGACACAGGGTCTTTTTAGTTTACTATGTTTTGGAACTTGTTTTTACTCATTCGGTTTTTAGAGATGCACGTAATATTCATTTGTAGTTAAAATTATGAATCAGCTAGATTTTTCCTCAAGTAAAATGGGAGAAAAGAAGATGCTTAAATTTAGTAGAGAGGAAAGAGCTACATAAATAAAAGTCAGTTATTGACAAGTCGAGTTTTAGAGATCTACAGATTTCCAAATTAGCATGTGTAATAGGCTCTTAAATATGATCTCCTCACAATTCAGTTGAGAGGAAGAGCTGGAAAAAGAATTAGAATTACTCTAGCAAGAGTTGGCAGTGAATGATTGTCTGTCGCCCCTTCCCATGGATGGTGAATCTCTCCAAGCAAATTAAGGAGGAAAGTCAAGAATAATGGCAAACTCACTTCCAGCTAATATCTTAATATAGAACATCTGACATTCAGGAGTATTTATGGTGTTAGGTGGGAATTTTTTTTCTGTGAATAGTTCATAACTCTTCACAATTTTTCTGATAATTTGTCAGGTTTTTCTATTAATTTGTAGGAGCTCTATTAATGTTACTATATTATGAAAAGTAACCCTTTGTCCTTTATCTTAATAACACATATTTTCCCCAATTGTTATTTTTCTATTAACTTTGCCTGCAAGGTTTTTTTTTTACATTAAGAAACATTTATTATTTTGTATAGTCAAATATAAATTCCTTTTAAGGCCTGTGGATTTTGAGTCATATTTGAAAGATTTTCCCCACACTGAGATTGTAAGAAAAAAAAATGTCTTTCAGATATTTTTGGTCCATGGCTTGGTTTATTTTTTTAAAGCTAAAACTTTGAGCTGGAATTATGTAGGTGTGAGATTTGAGGTAGGGGCCCGGCTCTATTTATTTTGTGTGACCACCTCAGTGTCTAAACACTATTTATTGAGCAATCCATCTGTGCCTGGCAGCCTCTAACATGCCCTCCAGCGCCCCCCGTCTCTGGTATTCGCAGCACTGTACAATCCTTCCCCTTGAGCACCTTGCTTCTAACCGATAGAATTTGGAACATTGGAAAGGTGACATTTCCTTGATTGATGTTACCAAAAATTGTGACTTCCTTCTTGCTCAAAGACCGTCTTTTGCTTGCTGGCTTTGATGTTGCTTCCAGTGGGGAAGGACCACGTGGCAAGGAACTGAGGGCAGCCTGCAGCCAACCGCGTCCAGGCACGGGGGCCTTCGCACAGCAGCCGTTTGGAGTCTGAATCCTGCTCAGAACCCAGAAGCGACCTTGGCAGCAGATCCTCCCCCAGTAGAGCATTCAGATGAGACCCCAGCCCTGGAGCTCACCGTGATTGCAGCCTTGTGAGAAATCCCGGGGCAGAGGACCCAGCCTGCCCGCATGCCTGACCCACAGAAACGGCGAGATAATAGCTTTGGGGTAGTTTCAATGACAGGTCTTTCTTTCTCCCTACTGACTGCAAAAACCTGTTTGGAAAACTAACTTCTATAAAAAGTCTATGCGTGTGTGTCTTGTAGGACAATGCTCCTTCCGTTACCATTCTTTTTCTGAAATGCCATTGCTTTTACAGTTTGTTTCCTAATGAATTTTGGAATTAGCTTGTCTCTCCTGCTCCCCCCATGAATTAGTGGGATTGTATTACATTTGTAGATTAACTTGACAAGAGTTGATGTTAATAACGTGGTATGCCTTGCAATTTGCTCAGGTGTTCTTCAGTAGCACTTTAAAGATTTCTTCATATAGATGCAGCACATTTTAAAACTACAGCTTTACTGGGGTATAATTCACATACCATAAAGTTCACCCTTTTAAAGTGCACAGTTCAGTGGTTTTTAGTATATTCACAGATTTATGCATCTATACTACTATGTAAGTCCAGAACATTTTCATCACCCCAAAAGAAACTCCAAAGTCTTTAGCAGTTACTCCCCATTTCACTCTCTGTCCCCAAACTCCTGGAGACCATTAATCTATTTTCTGTCTCTATGAATTTGCCAACTGAGGACATGTCACATAAATGTAATCATAAAATATGTGACCTTTTGTGTCGGGCTACTTTCACTTAACATGTTTTCAATATTCATTCATGTCATAGCATGTATCAGTATTTCAATAATTTTTGTTCTTGAATAATACTCCATTGTTTGGATATGCTACATTTTGTTTATCTATTAATCAGTTGATGGGCATGTGGATTGTTTCCACTTTTTGGCTATTACGGATAGTACTGCTGTGAACATTCACCTATACATTTTTGTGTGATTATATATTTTCATTTCTCTTGGGCATATACTTACTAGTGGAATTTGTGGGTCATGTGGAAACTCTATGTTTAACTTTTTGAGGAACTGCCAAACTATTTTCCAAAGTGGCTGCACCATTTTACATTCCCAGCAGCAATGCATGAGGGCTTCAATCTCTCTATATGTCCTCCAACACCTGCTATGGTGTGTCTTTCGATTCTGGTCATCCTAGTGGACAGCATGAAGTGGCATCTCAGTGTAGTTCCAGTTTGCATTTCCTTAGTATCTGAAGATGTTGGATGTCTTTTCATGTGCTTATTGGCCATTTGTATATCTTCTTTGAAGAAATGGATATCTAAAATTTTCCCCATTTTTAATTGGGCCCTTTGTCTTTTTATTATTGAGTTGTCAGAGTCCTTTGTATATTCTGGATTTAAGTCCCTTCCCAGATACATGATTTGCAAATATTTTCTCCCATTTCCTATGCTGTGTGTTGTTTGGCTATTTCTCAGAAAGTTAGGTAAAGAATTACTATATATGCTAGCAATCCCATTTCTAGGTATATACCTAAAAGAATTGAAAGCTGGGACTTGAACAGATATTTGCACACCAATGCTCATAATGGCATTATTCACAATTGCCAAAATATGCAAGCACCCCAAGCGACCATCAACCAATGAATGGATAAACAAAATGTGGTATATACACATGATACAATATTATTCAGCTATAAAAAGGAATGAAGTTCTGATACAGGCAACAATATGTATGAAACTTGAAGACATCACATTGAAGGAAAGAGCCAGATGAAAAAGGACAAATATTGTATGACCCAATTATGAAATAATTAGAATAAGCCAATATATAGAGTCAGAAGCTAGATAATAGGTTATCGGGGGCCAGGGTTGGTTGGGGAATAGGAAATTAATGCTTAAATTACAGTTTCTGGTTGGGTTGATGGAAGTGTTTTGGTAATAGATGGTGGAGATGGTAGCACAACGTTGTGGGTATAACTAACGCTGAATTATAGATTTGAATGTGGTGAGAAAAGGAAATATGAGGTTGGATGCATGTTACTAAAACAATAACTTTAAAAAGAGCAACACAGGACTATAGAACATAAACAGTGAACCCAAAGTTAAACCATGGACTACAGTAAACTGTACATTATAAAAATATTATTTCATCAGTTGCAACAAATGTACCACATTAATGCACGATCTTAATAAAAGGGGGGTATATGGGGACTCTGTATTTCATGCATGACTTTTCTGTAAACTTGCAAGCTTTCATAAAAGAAAAGAAAATAAAACAAAATAATATAACATAACATAAAAACACACCAGAGCCAACTCAAAACACCTGAGAGTCACCCCACCTTTAAATTTGGGGGGAGGGCAGGGTTTTAGGGTATATCTCTTTTATCCCAGAAGGCCTGAATTGTTACATGATGCACTTTCTTCCCAATGGCCAGTTTTGCAAACCAGGTCGCTCAGAGAGTGGCAGTTTTGATTTTGTAATGGGACAATAGTGGCAGGACAAAAAGAGAGAAGCTTCTCTTTATTCAGCAGAACCATACTTGCAGAAATTAAGTGGCACCCCATTAATCCCCTTCATCTTCCCTTGTCTTGGCTAGTCTGTGGCCCATGTGTCTCTACCTGAGTGGTCTGGGGTGTCTTAGATAAGCTCAGCCTGACAGATATTTGGAGCAGATTCAAATGGAAGTTTCCTAGGCCAGTGGCCCTTAACCTTGGCTGCACAATTAAATTACCTGGGGAGGATTTTTTTTTTTTTTAATTTCAGGGCCCAGGCCACACTCTAGATAAATTAATCTAGAATCTCAGAGTGGAATCAAGGCATCAGAATGTTTTAGAGCTCTCCAGGTGAATTCAACGTGTAGCCAAGTTGGAGAACTACTGCTTTAGATTTAAAGAAATTCGGAGCTCAGGGACCTCTATTGATTTCTGTATTTCCCCATTGCTCACATTTCTGAATGTACACATTACCTACAGGATAACATAAAATTAGTTAGGGCACTGTTCTTGAACTGCACCTAAAGCTTTTTATGGTTACATTTCAAAGATGGTCTTTTCAGCTCAACTGGAATAGAGAAATCTCAGAAGCAGTCCTTGTTTGCATTGATCATAATCAGACAGCAAAAGAAGACAAGAGGGAGAATGAAAAGGGGGTAAAGAAGAAGTACAATCCAAAAGCGATTACTGGGTAGAACTCCTGGAATTTCACTTGTGCTTGTCTCAGCTGTGGGTGAGAGGGCACATTGAAATGTGAGGAATGAGAAAGGAAAAAAAACCTGTGGACTGTTTCCTCATGACCAGGCAATAGATAAATGCTGTGGCTTCTATTTTTCATTTAGCTCAGAGTGTCCTAATATTGTTAAAGCTACATCAGAACTGCACAATTGTAGACCTGTAATAAATATTGCCAGAGGCAATATTGCTCATTTAAATGGCAATCCTAGGATGCTTTAGCCTGAAGCTAACAGAAGCAAATAAAGTTCCATCTTCAGAGGACCACACTTTCACAAGCCCATTCTAAGACCCAGACCTTAATTTTTTAAATTTTTTTGTTAGCGTCAGGGAGCACAAACACCGGATCCACAAGTGTCTGGCAGATCAACACATTAAAAAGTCTGACAATAGTAGGTGGTAGCCATTATTGTTTTTAACATGCGGCTTCTGTGGCTTTAGGAATTTAATCTACAGTGTAGGTGATAGTGCCCCTGACTTAATCACCGCCATGCTGGAGGCCTGGCTGAGAAAACCAAA
The DNA here is from genome assembly GCA_026826555.1 of Tolypeutes matacus. Taxonomy (NCBI): domain Eukaryota; kingdom Metazoa; phylum Chordata; class Mammalia; order Cingulata; family Chlamyphoridae; genus Tolypeutes; species Tolypeutes matacus. The sequence goes on from JAKSZT010040190.1 coordinate 387,296, forward strand.
ACCACCGGGAAACTATTTTCTAAACTTCCTCCACCTGCTAATGTGTCAGGGTACCACAAATTACAAGGCTAGATTAAAGCACTAACATACACTAGATGCTGCATTCCAGCGAAATACAGAAAGGAGCTCGCCACCGACAGCCCTCGCCGTAGGAATGGTCCGGGGGGGGGGGGGCAGCTTTAGAGAGAGAAGTGGGCATTCTTAAAGAGGGCCGACGTGAGTAGTGTGACAGTCACCGACTTCAGCAGTGAAGGGAGCAAGTTCACACAGCCGTGTGAAAGTTTTGCACTGCCTTACAAAATGCCAATCAGAAAAGGCAAGACCTGTCTGTGTCGAAATGCTTCTGTTTCAGCCCTTCGTGCTCATTTTCTGAGAGAAAATGACAAGGTAAATATAACCATTCTTTCTCAGGCCTGGAAAGAGTGATTTTTCTTTCCAGTGAGCTTCCTGCGAAATCCATCTTCCTCTTACTGAGTCCCAAAATGTGAAATCTGAGATAGAAGCGCAGCCTACCCAGCCCCAGAACTAAGTGAAAGTATTAGCTCTTTCTCTAGTCTAATTTAGGGTTTATATGGATAAATGTCTTTTTTTTTTTTTTATTACTGGGACGGGGACCGAAGTCCCTCGTGGTTCGCTTTGTGTCCTCCGACCCGCTGGAGACAGAAAACAACAGGCGGGCGGGTTACAAGCGCAACCGGAGTGAAATACAAATACGAGAACTTGGAGGTAAAACGGCGGTCACGCAGCGGGGAGACGTTTCCAGGGTGCAAAAGGCTGGAGATGCTGGGGATCGAACCCGGGACCTCATGCATGCTAAGCATGCGCTCTACCACTGAGCTACATCCCCATCGCCAGCGCGCTCCTCTTTGGAGATCTCCTTTACGAAATAACACAGAAATTCATTCCCTTTCACTCGCTTGCTTTGCGGTCAAAGAATAATAGGATTTACACTTCTGTAAGAATTCGCTGCCGGTTAATTCTGACTTACCTTTCTCCCGCAGACCGCCGGCCGCTGCGGGGAACACCGCAAAGACAAAGGAAGGGCCGTGCGCCCGGGGCGGGAAACCTCCTCCCGTGACCCTCCGCGTCTGGTGCGTTTATCTTTCTTCCAAAGATACTCCAGACAAAGAAAAGATCCTCCCAGGAAAGGGAGAGATGCGCTGCAATGACCGCCTTTCATTTTAGCAACCACTGAACCGCCCTATTGCCCCCCGCCCAGTTCGGTGCCCTGTTCCGAGACCCCAGAAACCGCTGCGTACTTTGTCCTAGAAAACGAGCGGCTGCGGGGATCTGCTGCTACAGGAGTGAACCCGCTGCACTCTGCCGGCGAGTGGGAGGGTCCGAGTGTCCCCTGCGGCCTCCCGGTCCGCCTTTTATCTAGGGAATGCAAATCAAACCCGCAGATACGAATCTTCACAAGCTGCTCCGGCTCTTTCGAGGATGTGAACGACCAGCCAGAAACTTAAAACGCGTTTTAAGTTTAAAACGGGTGACTTCCGAGGGTGAGGCTTAAACCTCCGCTTTCGTGTGCTTTATTTTCCGCAGGAAAAGAAAAAAAAGTGGTTCTCTGGCTATTCCGATCGTTTTTCCATTAAGGAGAGCAAACCAAAGAAGACAAAGAGTTCAGAGAAGAGCGAATCTGGAAGGACGGACAGAAATACCAAGCAGAAATGAAGGGGTTGCAGAGGAGTCAGCCTCTTACAGGTAGGAGGGTGGAAGTTAACTAGCTCAAATGACTGGGTTTGGGAGAAGCGCAAGGAGGAGATGGGGCTGAAAACCTGGCCTGAGAGGGTTACACCAGCACTTTTCACAATATTTCCTTGCTAAGAAAATCTAAATTTTGTTTTGATAGTAGGGGCGAGGGGCTCTGTCAACGTGCAAAAATAATGAGTGGGTAAACTAATTATGGCTGTTTCCTCTCCTTTTGTGTTTTAATAGCAGGTCTTTGATCCACCGGCAGATAATAGACAATGGCAAGTCTGCCTGCCGGGCTTCAGATTTTTTTTTTTTCCAGGAGAAAATAGAAAAACTGGAGAGGAGAGGCATGCTTCCTACTGCGGCATTGTTGATTTTCAAGGAATGTGATCTATGACAGTCTGGAATCTTGAGAGAACCTATAAAAAGTTGTCTTTCTCTTTCTCTCTCTCTCTGTGATGTTTACCAATGTTTTAAAGTTCTGGAAAGAACCACATTACAATTGTACGCCAAGCACTGAAGCACTAGATACTGTATGTAACGTATGACATATAAAGAGACAGGGCTACAGAAATTAAGCAACTTTTTCTAAGTTACTAGACTATTGATAGGCAGAGACACAAGGTTACTTCACTGCACTCTCTCATCAGACTTTTCCTTTTAAAATGTGAATTTTTGAATAAAGACGTGCTGTGTATATTAGTTATCTGTTGCTGGGTTCTACTCCACAGTTTAGTGGCTAAAACAATAGATGTTCCTCATCTCGCACTTTCTGTGAGCCAGGCAGTCAGCAGTGGCTGGGCTGGCCAGTCTCAGAGCTCAGAGCTCAGAACCCAGAGTCACACGAGATTCTTCAGGGCTGCATTCCCCGGCGTTGGCTGTCTGGACCAGAGCTTCCAAGATGGGCTACTTGCATGCCGGCAGGAGGCCTCAGCGCCTCCCCTCTCAGGACCGGCTTCTCCAAGGGGAAGGGTCCGCGAAAGAACATGGAAGAAGCCACAATGCCTTTCACGACTGAGCTTCAGAAAATACATATTGTCACCTTTGCCATATTACATGGTTACACAGCGCAGTCCTGATTCAAGTGGATGAGGCTGTGATTGCCAAGAGGCAACCATCTTCCTGGAGGTTTACTACACTGTGTTATCCCTAACGGTGGCATCAGTGATTATTACAAGACCGAGCATAAGTCAATATTTGCCCAGTTGAAAGGGTCTCACACCCACAGGAACGGATTAGTTCACAAACATAATCTTTCTCTTTAGGGGATTCATAAAATAATTTCAAACTGCCACAACTGTATTGTTAGAGATGTCAGTTAGACATACATGTGGAGATGTTATGCAGGCAGTAAAATTTGTAACGCTAGATTTCTGGAAGAAAATGAATCTAGATAAACAGGTTTTGTTGTCTTGGCATGTAATTTATTGAGATCTCCTAGGAAGAATGTGTGTAGAGAAAAGAGATGGGACCCAGAACAGATTTATGGGACTGCTAGCATTTGGAAGTCAAGCAGAAAAGAAGGAACCAGCAAATGAATTGGAGAGGGAGCATTCAGAGACAGAAAAGGGAAAAATAAAAGAGAATTGGATACATATATGTCCAAAGAAGTGAGTGTTTTGGCAAAGAATGAGTGGTTGAATGCCTTAAATGTAGGTCAAGTGAAATATTTACACAGCTGTGACCAATGGATCTGTCATGATGGAATCAACTGAAAAAGAGTGAATAAAAGCTTTGGTTAGGTGGTTTGTAGAAACAGTGAAATGACGAAGAGGAGACATTATTTCAAGAAATTTTTGTTGTGAAAAAGAACAGAGATATGGAACAGCATCTAGAGGGAGATGTAGAATCAGTAGATTTTTGTTTTGTCTTGTTTTGTTTTATCTTATGGGTAAGAGGCATGAGGGCATGCTTTTTCCCCCCCCATAAATGGACAATGCAGGAAAGAACAAAAAACTGCAGAAGAAAACTTCTTCCAGAACTTGAGAGTAGATTATTTAGAGTACAAGTAGTACTCTCCAAAGAAGCTAATATATTTTGTCCACAGTGAGAGCAAAGAAGCAAAAGTGTATCTTTATAGATGTACATAATGTGGACAATGAGGAGATGAAGTGTTTCCTGTCTGACTGCTTCTATACTGTGAATATGTGAAGCTAGGGCACCAATTGAGAATGAAAGGGGGTGAGGGATGTAGGAGATTTGAAGCAAGATGAGAAATAGCTATTACTAAGAGAGGTAAATCAAATTCATTTGGAAACAATAGTAGGATTACAAGGCAGTATTATCTGCCTATTTAATATTTATTGCTGGAAATTTAAAATGAATTCCATAAGCATGGTGTTCTAGTTTGCCAGGCTGCCGAAGCAATATACCAGAAACGGGTTGGCTTTTACCGTGGGAATTTGTTAGCTTACAAGCGTACAGTTCTGAGGCCGTGAAAATGATGATGGTGTCCATCAAGAGGAAACCTGCTTCATGAAGACTGGCTCTGGCAACCCTGGACCCATGTCACATGGCAAGGCATATGGCAGCATCCACTGGTCTCTCCCTTCTCTTCTGGGTTTCTTGCTTCCATGGCTTTCTCTTTCTTTGTCTGAATTTCATTTCTTATAAAGGATTGCAGTAAGAGAATTAAGACCCACTCTGAATAAGGTGGGACACCAAAATATCCTACTTACAATAGGTCCACACCCACAGGAATGTATTAACTTTGAGAACATATTTTTCTAGGGATACACACAGCCTCAAACCATCCCACATGGGCAGGTGTTTTCCTGTTTAAAGTTTTGACTTCTGAGGCACTGGCATGGATTAGATGCACAGTTAATTTTAACCACAATTGAGGACCTTACCAGAAAAACCCAATGCAGGAGAGAAGTTGATATTTGCAGTGAGCCTGAAGAATAGCTGGAGAGGCACTGTAGAATAAATGAATATGGTTTTCATAGATAATAGAGGATAGCTTTTAGAGTTTTTGGTAATTGATTAGATATGTGTGGGAGAAAGAGGGCAAGGTATCTGTGGAATAATAATGTGGAAATTATTATTCTGTGGGCTATATGGATCTGTCAATAGGGTGGTAGGGGGTGAAGATGTGTATTTGAGAAATATCAGCATATAGAGGGTATTTGGCACAATTAGAGTATATAAGAATGCCCAGGAAATATGTGTAGAGTATTAAGAAAGAACATCTTATGTCTGAACTGTGAAAAACACCGCCATTTAACCAAAAAAGAAAAGAGAAGGAAAAAAAAAAAAACACAAAACAGGTGAAATCAGTAGAACGTGTTATCTTGAAAGAGAAAGAAAAAAGTATTTCACAGGAATGATAATTTAAGGTCAAATACTGAAAGGTGTGTAGTAGGGTGAAGACTAATACGTCTATTAAATTTAGAGACAAAGGAATCATCAGTGATTCTGGTAAGAGGAGTTCCACTGGAATTCTAGGAAACAAGGTCATATTCAGAGGGTTGAATAAGAGTGAGATGAGGAATGGAGAAATCCGTTTCAAGAAATTTGGCTGGAATTGGGAGGAGAGAGAGAGAGGGTCGTGGCTATAAGAGAGCCTAGGGAAAGGGGAGGTTCTAACATGGAAGTAGTTTGAACCATTTGAAACAATAGTGAGAAGAAGCCAGTAGAGAGGCAGAGGTCGAAGATGTGAGAGTTGTAGGAATAATTGGAAGAGCCAGGTCCTTGAGCAGGCAGGACAGGATGGCCTGAGCACAGCGGGAGGACTAGCCCTAGGTAATGAGTGCGGCATGCAGACAACTGGAAGCAGGGCCACCTCAGAGTTAGTCATAAACACAGACACAGGCCTCACCCCAGATATATGAAGCCTGAGTCTTAGAAAAATTCACAGGTGACTTGCATGTACATTAAACTTTGAGTGGCACTGGGACAAGGGATATTTCTTCCATTTTAGCAGGCAGGAATGTAAAAAGAATGCAATCACATATAGATTCATCTATACGTTGGTGAAGAAAGTTAAGGCAGCTTTCATTTGATGGTGTTTTTATGCTTGAAGTATGAGGCAAAGTCATTAACCGAAGGGACAGAGAGTTAGATTAGATGTTTCAAGGAAGTAAAGAAGTTTTAGTAGCTATTGTAAAAAACAAAATATATAACTTATTAGGAATATACAGAATGGAGTGGATGTTGAATTGAAGTAAAAGAGGGAGCCAGGAGTCAGAGAGAGATTTGAAGATGCTACACTGGCTTTGAAGATGGAGGAAAGAACCATGAACCAAGAAATGCAGGCAGCCTCTAAAAGCTGGAAAAGGAAAAAAAAAAAAAAAAAGGGAATCTCCTCTAGAGCTTCCAAAAGGAAGACAGCCCTGCTGACACCTTGATATTAGCTTGGTGTGATGGTTAAAATAATGTGTCAACTCGGCCAGGTAATGGTGCCCAGGTGTTTGGCCAAGCAAGCACTGGGCTAATTGTAATACAGGGGCATTTCATGGACTTGAATCATCAGTGAGTTGGCTGCATCTCTGGCTGATTACATCTACAACCAACTGAGGAGATTGTCATCAGCAATGAGTGACATATAATCCAACCAACTGAAGGCCTTAAAAGAAGAAATGATTTCAGCATTCAGGGCAAGAATCCCATCTCTACTTCAGATAGCCAGCATCTCCTGGGGAATTCATAAGGGCCTTCATCTGAGTCCCTGGCTTGCAGCCTGCCCTACAGAATTTGGAATTGTGCATCCCCACGGTCACATGAGACAACTTTATAAAATCTCATACTATTTACAGATATCTCCTGTTGGTTCTGTTTAGCTAGAGAGCTCTGACTAAGATACCCAGTAAAACCTTTCTTCTGACTTCTGACATCCAGAACTGTAAGATAAAAATTGGAGTTGATTTATACCACTATGCTTTGGCAGTAATAAGAAACTAATAAAGATGCTAATTAATAATAGCAGCTAACATTTGTCGAGCACTTATGTTGCTCCAAGGTATTATTCCAAATACTTATAGACATTTTAACTCACTTAAGCCTTATGGTATATATAAGCCCCTCATTGAGTTCTTAACGTGTCAGTTATTGTGCTAAGTAGATTAAATGCATTGTTTTATTTAATATTTACACATTCCCATGAGTTAGCATCCTTATTTCCCCATTTTACTCATGTACATAAAACTGAGGCTCAAATCAATGAAATGGCCTGACTCAGGTCTCACAGGAGATGAGAAGCTGAGATTTAAGCCTTAGCATCTGACTCCAGAACCCATGTTCTAAAAAGCTGTTCTTTTCTGCTTGGCTTTATTAACTCATGACAATGTTAGTAGCATGGCCTTGGGCATAAGTGGCTGAAGTGGGGTGGAAATAAAGCTCATGGGTAAACAGGGGTCAAGGGACTGAGAAGCTGAAGTGCTGGGTGATCTGTCCAAATGGATGCTGAAGACACCAAGAGTGAGAGGATGAAACCAGGCACCAAAAGCCTCTATCAAATAAGAGTCTTGATGAAAAATTTGAGACAGTTTTATAAGCCATATCCTCCAAGGGGCAGGGGTTTTGTACATTTAGGTAAAAATGCAATCATTTGGAACCTGAAATGTGACCTCAGGAAATCAACAACTCATCTTCTGGCTCTGAGATTGGGGAATGGTTTCTAAGAAATTTAATGTGCTCCACAGCCCAAAAGATCCCACTGGAAGTGAAAAATAGGTGGAAAGGAATGGCAAAATGAGAAATTATGAGACACAGACAAGTGGGGCTTTAGAATTTAGCTTCATCCTTGAAGTGGATCCAATCTTGCTGGATCTCAATCTCTTGAGGAAAAGTCAGCTACACCCTACTGTTCAGATCCATGGGAGAGATTTCAAGTCTGACTGATCTTTCTCTGGTTCCCAAGCAATTTGGGACATAGGACAAGTCTTTATGCTCTGAAACTTCATCTTCCACAAAGTGCCCACCACAACTCATTTGGACTCTTGTAATATCTTACCTAGTTCCCTTGTTTTCATCTCATTTCACCATCATTCGAATATGTTTTCCACATTATTTACAGAATTAACTTTGTAAAATTAAAATCTGATTGTGGTGGTCTCTTTTTTGTAATGTTTCCTCATTGCCTTCGGAATCCTCTGGGCAGGCCTGTGCAGACCATTATCACTGGGACCTGTTGTTTTGCTTTGTTTTGTTTTGGTGGTTGAATTCCTTTTTTTATGTTTGGGAAATATGGCATTTTTAGTACCAGATGTTTGCTTACCAAGACTACCAGCATTTATCTAAGCCTGTCCAATTTGTTATATTTTTTCCATTTAAGCTATCCATATTCAATGTTTGCTTTTTGCAACCAAGAATGCTGATTGATACGGAATCCAAGTCCCTGATGAGCTATGTATTCTTACATCTCCTACATCATGTCCCACAAGTTTCTGTCACATCCTATGACCAGCCCTATGTCACTATCTAAATTTTACATTTTTGTCATGGCTTCATCACATGGATGCTGTTTAGTGAGATTAGAATAACACTATGACCCTCATTCCCAAGTGTAAAACTTCCACTCACTCTTTAATACACATCACAAGTGTCTCTTTTTTGGTGACATTTTCCCTGACCCCAGAGGAGTTGATCTAACCCTCTTCTGTGTCTCAATTACCTCCAATAGGTAATTATGATACAGAGTTTCAAATATGTGTCTGTACATTGGCTCTCTCACACAAGTTGTATCCCCTAATTTGCCACAGTTACAGAATAACATAGAAGAGCCACACAACACACATTTATTAAATAAAGGCCTGGATTTCCTCTTCACAATGGCAAGGAAATATATGTTGCCATTTTTAGAGTATTTTTTAAAGAAAGGTTTTACTAATGTGTTAATATATCAGCACAATTTAAAAGGCACACAGACACTAGTATAGACTGTAAAAGGATTTTTAAAAAAGGGTTTATACCATTAAAATATTACACAGACCTGTGGGATTTATTGAATAACTAACAAACCCATAAAAATTAAACCAGAAAGATTAAATCCAGTATTAGTACCTAGAATAAAACTTTTAACTGCTTCATTCTCTCCTAATAAATTTCTCAACTCTCTCTTTAAGTTCAGTTCCCTCAAGCCCCAATGGTGAACTAAGGGCCTAAGAAGGCCTGATATTAAGACTATACAGCTGAAAGAAGGACTAGAAATATCATCTTGAACTTGGGAGTTTTATTTTGAAATTACTTACTTTCCTTGAACCATAAGATTTTTGTGCACTGACTACTGTATATGAGAAAGCACTATGATTCTTAAGGTTTTCCAGTAGGGCAAGTTAAAAGTTAGAAGCACATTGCCCAGTGAATGTAGCTCAGTGGTTGAGTGCCTGCTTCATGTGTAAGAAGTCGAGGTCCGATCCCTGGTACCTCCCAAAAAGGAAGAAAATGATTAGCAAAATGCAATACTATTTCTGTTGACACTTACAATTAAAACATTTATTACAGTTGCTTATTGCACGTTCAGGAACATGGAAGGCAACATTTATATTTGATGGTTTCACATCCACTTTTTTGTGTTACTGATTTTTTTCCCACTGAAGAGTGGAAATAGATAGGGTATTATTTAATTGAGCCTAAATCATTCTTTGATGTGCAGCTACATTTCCTCTTCCTAGGTGCATTCATGGAATGAATTTACTTCTGAATTATCCCTCTGGCTTTTGGGCTTGTCACATAATAAAACACCCACCACAGGGAGTGTCTCCGAATCCGGGGATATGGCGGTGCTAATTAACCAAACGGAAGAGAAATGAACACAGAGACAAGAAATAGCTGGATTTAAAGGACATTATTGGCGCTTGGCGCCATCGCGGTGAGGACCATGTTGCAGCCGAACATCCTGCTCACCGGTACACCAGGGGTTGGAAAAACTACACCAGGCAAAGAACTTGCATCAAGATCAGGACTGAAATACATTAATGTGGGTGATTTAGCTAAAGAAGTCTGATCACCGTATGCCATGGAGTCTGGCAAGATGGCTTCTCCCAAGAGCATGCCGAAAGATGCACTGATGATGTCACAAATCCTGGAGGATATGGGGATTACAGAATATGAGCCGAGAGTTATAAATCAGATGTTGGAGTTTGCCTTCCGATATGTGACCACAAATCTAGATGATGCAAAAATGTATTCAAGCCATGCTAAGAGAGCTACTGTTGATGCAGATGATGTGCGATTAGCAATCCAGTGTTGTGCTGACCAATCTTTTACCTCTCCTCCCCCAAGAGCTTTTTTATTAGATATTGCAAGGCAAAGAAATCAAACCCCTTTGCCACGGATTAAGCCACATTCAGGTCCTAGGTTGCCTCCTGATAGATACTGCTTAACTGCTCCAAACTATAAACTTAAGTCTTTGCAAAAAAAAGCATCTTGTTCTGCAGGAAGAATAACAGTTCCCCGGTTAAGTGTGGGTTCAGTTACTAGCAGACCTAGTACCCCCACACTAGGCATGCCAACCCCACAAACCATGTCTGTTTCAAATAAATTAGGGGCGCCAATGTCCCTCACAGGGCAAAGGTCTACAGTACAGATGCCCACTTCACAGTCCCCAGCTGTGAAAGCGTCCATTCCTGCAACATCTGAAGTTCAGAATGTTCTAATTAATCCACCATTAATTGGTCCAAAAACATTCTTATTACCACTAACATGGTGTCATCACAAAATACTGCCAGTGAATCATCAAATGCATTGAAAAGAAAACATGACGATGATGATGACAATGACTATGATAATTTGTAACCTAGCCTTGATCATGTGACATGTATACTTGGTCCTGAATCCATTGCACTTAAACCATGCATGCTGGATCTTTTCAAGTTCTATTTTAGAAAACTTAAATAGTATTTAATGAGTAAATATGGTTACTATATTTTTCAACTGAGGAGTTGGATTTTCTTTAAGAGGATTAGTAGTGGTTTTTCGTCAGCTTTTAAGTGTAAAAAATAAAGTTGTCATTCATCAAAAAAAATAAAGGACATTATTTTTAAAAACAAGAAAGGACTAAACTGCTCCCTTTAATAATCTAGATCAGAGGCTGAATTAAACAGAAGGAATAAAGGAAAACTACAGCCCTTGGAGATGCCAGGGATCGAACCCGGGACCTCATGCATGCGAAGCATGCGCTCTACCACTGAGCTACATCCCCCATCCGGAGCCGGAACCCGGCTTGGAATCCTCTGTCGTTCTAAGACGACAGGTGTCACTATTTCGTGTTCGGCCAGGGAACCGCCGGCTCTGCGGATGAATTCCATCTAAAGCCTTGTCCAAACTACATCCAAGTCGCCCTGCCCCGCTTCGTCCGTGACGCACAGACAACCTCGAGATCGTGTAGTTTCTGAGACCACAGCGCAATTTTAATAGCGTCAGTACAATAATTCTTTCCCCAAGACCCTCGTATTCCTCTTCCGTTGGCTAAACCGGATGCCAGGAGGAAAGAATTACGGGATATTTTTCAAGACCCTTTGGAGAATGAATGTCCTGCTGGCGAAAGGGTTAAGAAAATGCGACCCAAATCCCTTGCAGCTGAGTGGGTTGAACGATCAAGTGCCTCTTTGGAAATGGCCTCTTCCCACTGGACCCCACTCGGAGAAGAAACTCTGCGGACAGAAGAAAACGTGAGATCCTGCCCCTGTCCTGGTCCCCGCAGCCACAGATCCTGCGTGGACCCGACGCCCGTAGCGGGTGTGTGAACTCTGGCAGCCTGAAAAGCCCTGGACTTAATAAGGTGCCTCCGTGCCTCCCCCTTTCCGACGCAGCTGCAGCCTCTCCCCCCTGCGGAGTCTCGGCGAGGATGCGGCGCCGAGGGATGGACCCGCACGCGAGCGCCCCGGGAGCCCCCGGGCGCCCCCGGGCGCGGGCAGCAGCAGCGGGCACCCGGCCTGTTTCGCGCCGTAGACGTCATAAGACCTTGAAAAGAGCTTTTCAGAGGTAAACGAGCTCAGGAAGGTGAAAGGAAGGGCGAGCCTTCGGATCAGCAGCCTCTGTGGGTGTCTGTCGGTGGAGCAGCCCAAGGAGACGGTTTCCCGAGGCATATCCAGTCGGGGGACAGGATTGGCCCAGATTTAAACGGCGCATTTCCTCATGGGGGGGAGGAGGGAAGGGGAAGTAGGGGGGAGGGAGAGAAAAAGAGAGAGACAGAGACAGACAGAGACCGAGAGAGCCAGGTCTGCTCAGCTACTGCTGAGGATCCCGCGTCCAAAGAGTGAAAACGCTTCTTCAGAACGGGCTCGTGATCCAGATAATCCAGGCCTAAATTTCCGCCCTGGCTACTTGAGGCAGTATTGAGAGATTTTAATTTTCTTCTGCTCCCTTCAAACAAACAGCCGATTTCCCCGCCGTCTTTTTAAAGGAGCTGCCTGGGAAGACCACGGGCACTGCGCGGCCCCTGAGCCGAGACGTCCCCCGCAAGGTGCTCCGAGGGAAGCATTTCCACATCACTCAACGGTTTGAGAAGAAAATCTGGCCCTTCCAGGAGATGATGGGAAAAGAGGCGTGCCGCCCCAGTTCGTTAAATTAGAATATAAACAAGAGGGGAAGTAGCTGGTATTGGTTAATTTATTTTGAACCAAAAGATCCCAGAATCTTCCAGAATGAATTGCAGCACAAAAGGAAGTAGTATCTTCAGCTGCAAGCAGAGCAATTGCATTCCTCTGCCCCATAACATCTACGTCCCTTCCCAGCCTTAAGTGGAGTCGACATCGTCCCAAAGGCAAGATTGAGAAATGAACAAAAATAAAGGGGGAGTATAACTGCTGGCTTCAGCAGATTTATTCTTATTGTAGTTATTATCTTGTGTTAACTGAGTGACATAAAAATTGACATAAAATAAAATAAGTTTTGGAAATTAATAAAGAAACTGTGAGAATAAATATATTGTTTTAAGCCCCTATATATATATTTTTACTAGGGCAGTTGTAGGTTTACAGAAAAATCTGACAGAAAGTACAGCGTTCCCATATAACCTCCTCTCGCTCACACAAATTTCCCTATTTATTAACATTTTGCTTTAGTGTGGGACTTGTTACAGTTAATGACTCAAGGTTATTATAATTATGCTAGTAACTTTAGCTCACTGTTTACATTAGAGTTCACACTTTGTGTTATACAGTTCAATGGGTTTGTCTGTGTGTGGTAACATATACAATCCAAAATTTCCCTTTTTATCCCTTTTCAAATATACAATTCAGTGGTGTTAATTACATATGCAAAGTTGTGCCATCAACGTTATCCATTGCCAAAACTTTTCTATCACCCCAAACAGAAACTCCATACCAATTAAACATTCACACCCCAATCCCTTCCCCAACCCTGTCCCCAGTAAACCCTATTCTAGTTTCTGGCTTTATGAATATGCATATTTCATGAAGTTGAGATCACACTGGACTTGTCCTTTTGTGTCTGGCATATTTCATTCAATATAATCTTGTCAAAGTTCATCCATGTTTTAAAATGCATCAGAACATCATTCCCTTTAACAGCTGAGTAATATTCCATTGCATGTATATACCACATTTTGTTTATCCACTCATCTGAAGATGGACATTTGGATCCTTCATCTTTTGGCAATTGTAAATAATGCCACTGTGAACATCAGTGTGCAAATATCTGTTCAAGTTCCTGCTTTCAATTCATTGGGATTGAATACCCAATGAATACCTAGAAGTGGAACTGATTGAATACCTAGGTAGATTGAATACCTAGAAGTGGAACTGCTGGCATAGGTAATTCTATGCTTACCTTTCTGAGGAATCACCAAACTTTTCCACAGTGGCTGCACCATTTTACAGATCCACCAACTACGTATGAGGGTTCCGATTTCTGCACATCTTCTCCAACACTTATTTTCTGCTTTTTAAATAGTAGCCGTTCTGCTGGGTGTGAGATGGTGTCTCATTATGATGTTGATCTGCATTTCCCTGATGGCTACTGACATTAAGCATCTCTTAGGAATATAGAGACTCCACTTAGAATCCACTTTGCTCCAGTCACAACACGGAGTGAGGACTTATCTGACCCTGGACGCCTCCAAGCTGCCCTTCACACCCAGACGCAGAGCCAAGGTCAGTGCAGTCCCACCGGCGCCCCCCTTAGCTGCCTGCGCACCTGTGCGGGAGACGGCTCCCTAACGCTCCCCCTCAGCAAGACCCGCCACTTTTCTGCTTCCCATTCTCACCTTCTACCAAAGTGATGAAGCTTCTGGGCCAGCTGAGAGACAAGTTCTCACAGATGGATGGGGGCTTCCCAAGCTCAGAGACTCCTTCCTGGGGTTTCTGTGAATAAGAAAAAGTCCCACATAGGCAGAGGAGGGCAAAGGGGAGCTATCCCAGTCTAAGGATTTTCTGGGATATCTAAGGAAGTCCCAGGAACACACTGCTATCCAGAATGATCCAGAGCCCATGATCACTCTAGCTCACCACACGGTTTTTAATGCATATCATCAAAGAGCCCCTACTTTCCAAATCACAACGTACCTTTCTCAGTTCTCAATCCACCCACTGTCTCTCCCTTCTGTAGCTACATGGTTAATTAAAAAACAACAACAATAGCAACAACAAAAAACAACTCCTTATCAGCTATCTGCGCAGTTCCAGTTTCAAGGATCACTGTGCTTACCAGATATAACCAAAGACTGCATCTTAAATTTCCAGGCATTTTAAATTAATCAAGTTCAGACCGAAACTCCTCCCCACTTCTGCCTCTATCCAATACCCACAAAGCAAAAAATAAAAAACCCAGCAAGAAGCAGGAGAGCCTTCTTTTCCTCCTGTACTTTGTAAAATGTATCCTCATCTACACAAGCTAGGATCCCTCCCCTTTCCAGCTTCTCAAAGAAGATCCTGTGCCAAAAAACCAAAGCTGATGAGTTCATTGCTTCATTTTCTTTCTTATGTTCATACGTCTGCCTTGTCCCCATGCCCCAACAAACACCTGCAAGGTAAACATATTCTTTATTGGAACTAAGAATAGTTTGAGGAGGAAAACTCAACTTAGACATTTGGTCCCTGGACCCTCAGGTTAAGTCTGATGTTTTACCAACTCATGGGCTCACGACACTTCTTTTCTCTGGGTATTTTATTTTTATTATTATTATTTTTTAAGATTTTATTTATTTATTCATTTATCCCCCCCTTGCTGCTTGTGCTCGCTGGGGCAGCCAACCACGCCGTGCGGGCGGGCCTGCCTTCACCAGGAGGCCCCGGGTTCGGTTCCCGGGGCCTCCCATATGGTAAACAGGAGCCCCACTGATTGAGCCACAGCCGCTTCCCGACTCTCTGGGTATTTTAAAGAGAGGAATACATCAGTTTATTTTTTCTACATTTTCAATTCCAAGGCAACCTGTTAAAAATAAGTTGGCTTCCAAAATTATTTCACACAACAAAGTGAAAAGCAGCTAGAGAATTCCGCTCTGCACTCACCAACGTGCTCCCCACACAGCCACGCACAGGGATTGGGTCAATTTGCCTTCCCTAAAGCTCTTTCCAAAGCCATTGACAGGAGCTGCTACCACACCTCAAAGCAAAACCCAACCACAAGGGCGTGATCTAAGACGCTCTCAAATCTAACACTTTGGGTAAAAGTTGTAGCTCTTTGTATGGGACAAAAGTTTTCGGCCAACTTCCCTTAAAGCACACAGGGCTCCAAAGTTTCTTGTACCTGGAAGACACAGAAAAAAGATGCAGCGCTGGCACAGGTCCTGCTTACTCGTCCACCCAAATCTTATCTAGCTGATTCTCGTTGTTTGTTAGGGTGTCACGTGTTCTGAGAATGTTCTTAGTTTTGGTTCCTCACTTGAGGATTATGTTCGCTAAAGCTTTGAGGAACACACACACACAAACCGCAAAGTTCCAGAAAATCTAAATGCATGTATTCTTCCCGCGCGGCCTCTGCAAAGGCGAGCATAGCTCGGTGGTAGAGCGCGTTCGATCCCCAGCGCCTCCACCTTCGTTTCGTCCTCCACTCCTGCTATCCTCAGATTGCAGTGGGCAGGTCTTGGCATTTCACTTTCTTCTGTTATACACCAATTCTCGCCAAACTCTTTCAACAAACACTGGCACCTGGGCCACCGGCTGGACCCACGGTGGGTAGGTGGGTGTAGGGTGCGGTGAGCAGGACTCCAAGTTGCCCAAGAAAACCACATCTAATTCCAAGGACAGCCTCTTAAGCACTCAACCATCTCTCACTCTTCTCCTTCACATGCCTCCGACAAGAATCATGAACTGATTCAAGAGGGCTTGCGGGAACGTTTAAGGTTAGAAGCTTGGGAAGCTGAAAAAAAGAAAAATGGGAAAACCTATTGCCAACCTGCTCTAGAGCTTGGGGAAAATGAGTGTTCCCTCTCCGGAATGGAGAACACAGGATTCTCGGGCAGAAGAGAAGTCAAAGAAGAGAGCCACTTCCTGGTTTCCTCTCCGCCAGCATATTCTAAAAAGTCAGGATGGAGGTGATCAACGCCAGAAGTCCAAAACGAGGCACCATCAGAGATGCTTTCTCACCAAAGTCAGCTCCTGTTGATCCCGGCGTGTTGCCACGTGGTGAGGAAGGATGGCCACATCTCTTCCCAGGTCTCAGCCTTCCCCTCCGGGCTCACCGCCTCCTCCTGAGCTGCTCAGTGGGCACAGCCGCTTGGGGCTTCGTACCTCAGCGATCCTGTAGTTCTCTCTGTCTCCGGGCATAAGGTGTGTTTCTTTCCTATATCAGTATCAGCTGCTTTGCCCTCCTCCCAATTTCAGCTGTAAGCTATCAGGAAAATGGCTCTTCTTTCCCTGGGGCCTCTGCTCTTTGAGCCTCTTCTTTCTGTCACATGGCAGGATCAAAAGTGGCAGAGCTCTCTCTCTTCCCATTGAGTCCATTTGTCTCAGGCCCAGCAAGGAGGCAGGGACTCAACCTGAGTCACACCTCCCTGATGTGGCCCAATCAAAAGCCCTAAAGCAGTCTTATCAAAAGCCCCTCAGCTGAAATTAATGCAAAGGTGCCACACCCAGAGGAAAAGAGTAGTTTACAAACATAATATTCCTCTTTTGGAGATACATAAAATAATTTCAAACTGCCACAAGGGGTATGGGATTTTCCTTCTGGAGTAATGAAATTCTGAAATGGACCGAGCTTGTGGCAGCACAAACCTGTGATGAAGCTAGAAGGCACTGCGGGTATGGTTTGGATGAATTGTACAAGGCAGGGGACCGTGTAACACAGAGAACCTCGTGGTGAAAGATGGACTGTGGTTAACAGTACGAATATGAGAGCTTTCTCTCATGAACTATAACAAATACACATTCTAATACCTGTTAATAGTAGGATGGTTTGTGGGAAAAAATACACCAGATATAAATCATGGCTAAAGATAGCAGCAGTATTATGATGATGTCCTTTCATCAACAGTAAAAATGTGTCACAGCAATGCAGTGTTGGTGGCGGGGTGATGTATAGGAATTCTGTACGGCACGCACGATAGTTTTGTAAACTCACCACTTCTCAAATTAAAAAAAAATAAGGACATGCTTCAGAGGTTTAAGAAATTGTGGGATATGAAACTGACTTTCCTATCTGGCTAAATATGATATCTTTGGAACCCCCCTCAGAAATATGGCTGATATTTCCAGGAGGGTCTTCCTGACATTTCTGTCTTGAGAAGAGTATGGCTCAGTGATCGCGTATCCTTTCCTGCTAAGAGGGTTTGAAATCAAACACGTTCATCTGCTTTTCACAATCCCCAACAATTCTCTACTTCTACCTTTTACATGGTCACATGGAGCGAAACGCGATATTTGGTGCTCCCCTATTTTCCCTTCCTGGGTCTCTGCACCACCCAGTGTGGCCGTATCAGACAAGGAAGACAAGGAAAAGGAAGGAATTAGAGAACAGTGCTGGCTGGCTCGGGATCTCTTCAATCAGATGCAAGGAGACTGGGACCACACTAAAGTGCACAATTATCCTCTTTTCCCTTTTCCAATGTCCCTGAAGAGCAAAACAGGAAAAGAAAAGGAAAAAAAAAAGGACAGAAAGTGGGGGGGAGAGAGAGAGAGAGAGAGCGAGAGAGAGCGAGCAAGAGAGAGAGAGCGAGCGAGAGAGGAGCTGGATAATTCATTCTGAATTCTCTTATTGTTCTGAGTGGTGTTTGGATCGTGCAATTGTGGGAGATGACCACGCAGAAAAGCTTCCTCCTGCTTTTCCTATTCCGCCCCCTTTCCTCCTTCCTGCTCTGCCAGTTCATCTACTGTCTGGAAAATTGGACACTGTTTTCAACCTTGGATGGCACCACAGCCCATGTCGTTTGGGGTATGTGATCAAAAGAAGATGACATATGAAAGAATACAGCAGTTTATTTAATGATAACTTTCAATCATATTTTGAAAAATCGTCTGAAAGACTTCAGGGGTTGGTGAAAATAGCTCAGTTGGGAGAGTGTTAGACTGGAGAACTGAAGTCCCTGGTTCAATCCCAGGTTTTGGCAGCACAGTTCTTGATTTCACATAATTATTATCCCTTCCTTAGCAGTTGCCTACCAATCCCCAAAAGTATATCCATCACTACAATTTTCCATCTCTTTTACAAATCCAGCCAAGGTGTGTGTAGGTATACATATAATACTTTCTTCTTTGGTTGTATATTCCACTTAGGTCTTCCATGAAGTGTTAAGTGACAGAGAGCAGATTTTAACCAAAATTTCAAAACCTAAGAAATTACATAGGTAAGAGTTCCAATATGCAAATGCCCTCACTCTTGTGTACTTAGATGATATGTGTGTATTTGGGTGGTTTTAATCTCAAGAAATGTGGAGAATACCTGTAGCAAAAGAACCACACTACTGTGTAAGCCTATTTATGTTGGTGCAGTCTATGCAAGGAAAATCAAATTTTGTAAATCAAAATTCTGCATTTCTCTTTGAGTCCACTCCACTATTAAACTTCTGGAATAAGGAACACTATTTAAAAAGAGTGAATTTTTGAACAATTACAAGAACATTCTAAGTTTTCTTGTTGACCAAACATCTCTCCAGCTTTATGCTCCTGTATGGAATACCCACATTTTAGGTAACTGATGCTTTGGGATTCAGGAAAGGGAAAAAGCAAGCATTTCTATATGAATGGTTTCCTCAAACATGTACAACTGGAAATGGAAGCAAATGGTCAAAAGTCATCAAAACAGCGGTGCTGTTTCTCCCTCCCCCTCACCAAGTTCTTACTTGAAAATCTTTAGGGAGAAGAGGTTATTTTTCTTGTTGTTTGAACCATTTTTCTTCTTATTTTTAGAAGTCAGTTACCATCCCACAGAGCTGACTTCACATTGACAATTCCTCAGAAAGTACCGAACAATGGAGATGCCGGGGGTCGAACCCAGGGCCTCGTGCATGCAAAGAACTTGCTCTACCATTGAGCTACAGCCCCACAGTCGTGCTGCCTAAAAATATAAGTTATACGAGAATATAAAAAAAGCACAATCGCAAAAAGAAGAACGAGAAAAGATTAATAGTCACTAGAAACTGAGTTATCAGGAAATGGATTTTCTCTCGTCTTATTAAGTTCAAAGAACACAATCTCGATCATGATAAATCCCAGAGTTGGAGAAGAGTCTATAGAAACGGGATTGCTGGAGCATACGGCAGTTCAATGTCCAGCTTCCTGAGGTCCTGCCAGACTGTCTTCCACAGAGGCTGCACCAGTCTACATTCCCACCAACAGTGAAGGAATGTTTCTGTTTCTCCACCTCCTTTCCAGAACTTGCAGTTTTCCGTTTTTAAAATAATGGCCATTCTATAAGGTGTGGAATGGTATCTTGTAGTTTTGATCCAGCCATAGGACCCAGCAATCCACTTACTAGGAATAAATTCAAAAGAACTGAAAGCAAAACTGACATTTTCTCACCCATGTTCATGACAGCATCATTCACAATAGCTAACATACGTCCATCAACCGATGAATGGATAAGGAAATGTGGCATACACGTACAACGGAATACTGCTCAGCTGTGAGAATGAAATTGGGATGCACGTGACAACATGGAGGAACCTTGAGGACGTTGTGTCGAGTGAAACAAGTCAGATACAAAAGGACGAATATTGTCTGGTCTCAGTAGTATGAACGAAATACCATGAGTAAACTCACGAGGTAAACTCTAGAGTAGGTCACTAGGAAATAGATGAGGGTTGAGAATGGGAACTGATGCTTACTGTATGTACCGTTAATTTTTTAAAACAAATCAATTTTATTGATACATATTAATAAGGCATAGACATACCTCAGAGCATGACAAGAATGAAGGACAGAAAAGAAGAGCTGGGTCTCAACAGAATATCTTGAACTCAAAACAAAAGTGTGCACGTTAACGTGCTGTTCACCTGGTTGGTATTTTAATATTATCAAAAGGAAATGAAGGGAAGCGGCTGTGGCTCAATCAGTGGGGCTCCCGTTTACCATATGGGGTTCGGTTCCCGGGGCCTCCTGGTGAGGGCAGGCCCGCCCTGCACGGCGTGGTTGGCTGACCCGGCCAGCACAAGCAGCAAGGGGGGGGGATAAATGAATAAATAAATAAAATCTTTAAAAAAAAAAAAAAAAGAGGAAATGAAGGCAGGAAGAAGAGGGGGAATATGCTCTGTGGACAGTTTCCCTGACTTCTTTACCGGCCACACGCTGTTGACCTGCGCGGAAAGCGCCGCCAAAAATTCGGTCCAATAAAGAGACATGGATGGTTGTGAACGTGGAGGGGCAGGACACGGGTGGGCGGGACAAAGAGAGTCGGGAAGGAGAGGTCCTCACGCCAAGACAAGGAATAAATATGGAGCAACACACTCCCAACTGGTATCCCATAAACCCACTTTCCGATATTTTCTCACTCATCTCATTTTCATCGTGTTTTTTTTTTTTTTTAAGTTATATTTTTCTTTTCCCTCGTTGTTTTAACTACAAATAAAATAATGCCAGAGAAATTCCATTAACATCCAATGGAGGCTTCCATGGGAAGCAGGGAAAGGTTTCACCGTCATAATGGAAAATGGTTGCAAAGCAAAACGCGAACTGACCACAGGTGTGTTGGCGGCTTCCGCTGGTGAAGAAGAGCCAGTTCCTCTCTTCTTTCTGGGTAATCCGTTCAAGTCTGGTTTTTCGTTCCCAGAAAACACCTAGAATTTCCCTCCTCTGATGCAGCTTCTCAGGATTTCAAATGGCTTATGAAGTCAAAACTGGCTCTATCTCTGCACATATTTTCTGTGTGTTTTTTCCCAGTTCACCACTCTGGCACTTCTCGATGCCTTCTCCAGTGGGCATGTCCATGGCAGGTGCTCAGGCTGTCTCAGGATTGAGACACTTCTCATCAAGGTCTCAAACTGCCCCGGAAAGCGAGCAAAGGCCTGTCAGGGACTGGGAGGTCTCTCACTTTGGAGGTCACCCAAAAGAGCCCTTGACTTTTCAGTGGATGAGCTCACAGCACACGCCAGGAGACGCCTTCCTGACTCTCAATTCGAAAGCCAAGCCTGGAAGTCTGCACCTTCTCTGACAGAGGCTGCAATCCTCCTCTCTCCCTCACGCCCCGGCCACCTCTCCAGCCATCCCTAGTTGTTCGTCCAATGCTCTGGTGTAGGAACAAGTAGTTAAAACTGAAGATATGAGTGAATTGTAATTAGAAAAATCCAGGCTTTGTGTTCCTGGAAGAGACTGCCAATTCCTCTCCCTCCCTTTGGGAAAATCTCCCGTCACCTGCCTTCTGCTTTGCTCTCATATCTGTACTGTCTTCTCCAGCCATCAGCATGACTTTATTTGCACTTAGCCTTTGTAAGGAAGGGCTTCTATTTGTCTGGGGACATTGGCCTTTCTGGCTGAGCCAGACAAGAGCAGTATACGAGCTCCCTGCAAAAGTGTGGGTGAGCTTCTCCAGGAAATAAAACAACAACATTGGCTTTTACCAGGCTTATTTAGGTTAGAATTATCTGGGAAAAAAAATACTAAGATGCCACTGCCTTCATAGCTTGAGCCCTGGGTTCTCTGGTTAAAAGACTGGTACTCCAACAACTTCACTATCCGAACCCATGATGACATTTTTTCTGAAAATCATTTCAAGTTAAAATATTCATTGCTGCCTTAACCTTCTCATTTCTCATGTCTTGTATTTTAAGCCCAACATGCTAAAGTGACTTTTCACTTTCTTGGTAAAGTCACAAAAATACTTAAAGTCACAAAAGTATTTAATTTTAGAGAGGGTCCATTTATCTATTTTTAATTTTGTTGCTTGTGTTTTGGGTGTAAAGTCTACGAAACCATTGCCTAACACAAATCCCTGAAGATGATTCCTTACATTTTCTTCCTAGTTCATAGTCCTAGTTCATGTGTTTAGATCTTTAAACCATTTTGAGTTGATTCTTGTATATGGTCTGAGGCAGACCATATGAACATCCACTCTTCCCAGTAATGTGTGTTGAATAGACTATTCTTTCTCATTGAATGGACTTGGCACACTTGTAGAATATTAGTTGACTGTAAAGGTGAGGGCTGATTTCTGAACTCTCAATTCTATTCCATTTGTCTATACATCTATCCTTAAACCAATACAGGCTGTTTTGATACTGTGGCTTGGTAATAAGTTTTAAGATGGGAAGTGTGGACCTTCAATTTCATTCTTCTCTTTTCAAGATGGCTTTGGCTATTTGTGGCTCTTTCCACTTCCATATACATTTGATGATTGCCTTTTTCCATTTCTGCCAAAAGGCTCTTGGAATTTTGTTTGGGGTTGCATTGAATCTGTAAATCACTTTAGGTAGAATTGGCATGTTAATATTTAGTCTTCCAGTCCACAAGGATGGACTGTCCTTCCGTTTATTTCAGTGTTTCTTGACTTCTTAGAGCAACATTTTGTAGTTTTCTGTGTTTAAGCCCTTTACATTTTTGCTTAGATTAATTCTTACATATTCAATTCTTTCAGTTGCTATCTCCAGATACATCTTAACCTGAGACACAAGCTATTAAATTAAACTTTCCACCGCCTGAAACGCTTCATGGTTGCTGCTTACTCAATCAGAATACTGAGGAACAGATTTGATGGATGAAAGCCAAAGTCAGAAGAAATCCAGAGAGCAATGCATTTATCATTTCATTGTAAGGGTCTTTCCTCTTCTACTTTTGGCATTCAGGTAACTTAGGAGGTCCTGCCAATAATTCAGAAAAGAAGTAAGGTATAAATGAAACAGCAACTTCTGGGATGGAGAAAAGTATTGAATTATGAGGATGAAACTAAATGTAAACAGACACTTGACTTAAGGCACAAGAAATAAAAGTGGAGGTAGCATTAGTTAAAAATAATTAAAAGGTTTATCATTACCAAACAGGAGGCAATGAAGAAAAGTGGAGGAAGATTGGAAGATGAGCTAGCTTTGCACGTGTTGAATGTAAGGTATCAGTGGGACACATTTTTGAGGATGCTGCCCAGTGAACTCAGGCTAGTACTCTGATCTCCAGCTTCGGATTTGTGAGTGGAACCTGTATATGGAGGGTGGATAAAGACTGAAACATGTGCTTTGACATTTGGGGTTAGGAAACGTATCTATGAAATCTGTAGAAAGTGAATAAAATAAGTTCTCTCTTAGACTGTTCTTGAACACTGCAATTTATCATGGTTACACATCTGTTCTTTGAACTACATAAGACCAAGGGAAATCCCATTTCTTGGTTCCAGATTTCTAGCAACTATTAACCCTTTCTCATTATTTTTTTCCTATATGTGAGCCTTTGTCATTATTCATAAAATAACCTTTTTAAAAAACATTTATTTTATTTATCCCTCCAACTTGTTGTTTGCACTTGCTGTCTGCTCTCTGTGTTCACTCGCTGTCTTGCTCATCTTCTCTTTAGGAGGCAGCAGGAACCAAACCCGGCACCTCCCATGTGGTAGGTGGGAGCTCAATCACTTGAGCCACATCCACTTCCCTGTAAAATAACCTTGGGTCCTGTTTGAAATTAGCAAAACATGATTTGTTTGGCAGACTTTGTTTTGTGAATGGCTCATGGGATTTGTAGAATAACAGCAGAAAAGCATGAGTAATAGGTTTCACAGGAGAGAACTAGGTAAGTGTTACATGCAAGACTACTAATGGGTGTTGTGTATTTTTCTGCTTTTTAGTGTGTGTGTGTGTGTGTGTGTGTAAGTCAAGGGAGGGGTGGCAGTATCTTGGCTATTTGATACTGTGAAAGCAATATTAGGAAAGTTTACAAAAACACTGGTCATTGTGTTGCACATGGAGAAACATGTATGTCTCTTGGATTCTGTTTGTGTCATGAACAAAATGGGAATTTTAAAAGAAATTAATTATCTGAAGCAATCTTCAGACTGTCTACCAACAATGCTATCAGGGCATGCAATTGGAACATCTGTACATTAGTTATTGGAGGAGTGCATTTAATACAGAATCCTCTGAGGATTTAAACATTTAATTTTGAACAAAGAACACCTTCCAAAAACCTGCAAAGAAATGAAATAAATTTAATCCTGCACTGTCCAATATGGTAGCTGCTAGCCATTTCTGGTTATTGAACACATGAAATACGGCTAGTCCAAATTGAAATGTGCTCTAAGCATAAAATATACACAAGATTTCAATGACAATATCAGAAAATATAAAATAGCTCACTAATAATTTTTAACTTGATTACTTGTTGAAATGATAATGTTTGGATCTATCAGATTATTTAATGTGTTATTTATTAAATTAATTGCATCTGTTTATTTTTTACTCATTTAATGTGTGGCTACTAGAAAACTCAAACTTACAAATGAGCCTCTAGTTTATGGCTTGCTTTATATTTCTATTCAACAGCACTGTCTAGAGAAGATAATATCTGATTAGGCACCTCACCATTCTGGGAAAGTCCTAAATCCAGACAGTACGGAGCATGGTCTGCTAATAATTCAGTTTCTTTTTATTTATTTATTTATTTATTTATTTATTTATTTATTTATTTATTTATTCATTTATCCCCCCCTTGCTGCCTGCGCTCGCCGGGTCAGCCAACCACGCCGTGCGGGCGGGCCGCCCCCACCAGGAGGCCCCGGGAACCGAACCCGGGGCCTCCCACATGGCAAACGGGAGCCCCACCGATTGAGCCACAGCCGCTTCCCAATAATTCAGTTTCATGTCATGCATGGACTTAGCCGGTTCACATACATGATCTCCTTTCATCTTTACAATGGCCCTTTTTACATAGCCATGTATGGCCTCATTTTTCAGGTATTCAATAGGAGACTAATTATGACTGGGAATTATCCTATAGCCTCCCTCCTCAATAGAATGTAAGAGAATCTTTGCTGACTTAGGCAGTAAATCACTCAATGATACTGTTTGTCCAGTCACGGAAAGCACAGTCTCCTGAGTGGAGAAGGGCCAGGTGACCTAAGGAACGAAGCCTGGCTCCCAGCTCCTGTGCAGTCCATGCCCCGACTCTGATGCTGCTTCTTGCTTTGAACAATTTTCCCTTTGCCACTTGATGAGTTCTGATGCTGGAGGGTCGTAAAATATTTTCTCCTGACACAGTGTTCAAGGGGTTTCAATGAAAAATAGACACTTCAATGAAACTGAGACAGTATTTAAAAAGAAGAAAAAATAGTTCAAAAAGACCAAAAAAAAAAAAAAAAAAAAAAGGACTATTATCTCTAAGAAATAACTTCAAGAAAGATGTTAAAATAGAGAGGAAAAATGGGATGTGTACCTGAGTCTTGATGCCTTTACTGTCCACCTGCTTTCATTTTACAGTATTCTGGGCCCTTGTGAATGTTTCAGAAAATTGTTCTTATTGAAATGCTTATTTTTATCCTTTCTTGGATCCAAAACCAGAAATAACTTAAAATGTGGATGTTCCAGAGAGGAGTGCAAGGCTGCAGAGACGTCTTGAGGACAAGAAAACTTGGGGTGTTCTTGTAATTGCTTAAAAGTCACCTGATGTTTAACAATTTTCCTTATTCCAGCAGTTTAATAATGGCGTGGACTCAGAAATGTAGAATTTTGATTGGCAAAATTTCATTTTCCTCGCGTATACCGTGCCAACACGCAGATTCTCACACAGTAAAATGGTTCTTTTACAACGTGCCTTCTCCACATTCCTTGTGGTTAAAAACAGCCCTCTGCCACCACACACATAGATATTACGGGAGCAGAGATAAGGACATTGGCATTAGAGTATTGGAAATTCTTACCCCCTTAATTCCCGAGGTTTTGAAATCTTAAAATATGCACTCTATCACATTCATGGGAGACCCGAGTGGAATATACAATCCAAGGATAAAGGGATAAAAATATATGTGTACTCCTTGACCAGATTAGCAAAAAGCAGTAAAAATTAGCAGAGAGCAGTAAAAATGCGTGGTGATGTGCACAGTTTTCGTGATTAGAACGCAATTGTTGGGAAAGGGATAAACTACAGAAGAAGTGAATGAGACAGCCCTGCCGAAACCCGGGATGGAACCAGGGACCTTGGGGGTCTTCAGTCTAACGCTCTCCCAGCTGAGCTATCTCGGCGGGGTAACGGCACCCCCGAGGCTTCTTTTTAAAAAAAGAACATAAAGTTTTCTTCAGCGATGTTGCTGTATTGTTTCATACTTAAGCTTATTTTTGAACTTCACCTACTCATTCACCCCAAAACTCATGGGCTCCGGTGCCGTCCACGTGTGAAAATGCGATCCAATTTTCAAATGGACAAGCCGACAGAGGAGGAGGGAGAAAAAGGGGAGGAACAGGCAAAACAAGAGGAAATTTTTCTGCGTGGTTGCCCCCCGGAGCTGCACGACCGGAGCATTGCTCAGAAAACGAAGGGAATTCAAAATGAGTTAGCAAGAGGCTTTCCTCTTCCTCCGGTCCCCCTTTCTCTGTCTTGCTCTGCAGTGACAAAGCGAAAAGAAAATTAGGTAAAGAACTCGTTTCTCGACAGGCTCCTGAGCGCCTCCTGTCCAAAGCAGCTGCTCAGGACCCTTAGCACTGCACTCCGACACCGCAGCGCAAAGCGTTTAAGAAGCAAAGATCTTTTTCTCACATGTATGACTTTTAAAGTAATTTATGAGGGGGGGGATGCAGCTCAGCGGTGGAGCACTTGCTCCACATGCAGGACGCCCCGCGTTCGGTCCCCGGTACCTCCATAGTTGTAGTTTTCAAGTTTGAGGAAAATAAACTTCAAAATTCCATGTGGTGCCTCCATAGTTGTAGTTTCAAGAAAAGCGTCTTGAATTCTACTTTGGCACTAAGTCTTGCTGTAAACACGAGCCAGGGAGGCAATATAGCTCATGTTTTTCTCCCCCTTCGAAGGTCCCAGGTTCAAGGCCCAGTGGCAGTAACATATACAAGCCACTTGCTTATTTTAAATATTCTCCGATTTGTAGTTTCTTGAACCAGAAACAAAGCCCGGGCGTTAATGGGCAATTCACCTTTGCCCCCATTTTGTAATAATATTAAAGAGTAACCAAGTCCAAAACAAGAGAAAAAAAGTTAAGGGCCCTCTGACAATTTCCTTTAGTTCTTCTATTTTCCGGACAGAGGCAAGTAGGGGGATAAGGCAGTTCTCGACCAATTTCCTTTATATTCCTCTTTAGACTCGGCCTGTGTCAAAGGACAGACTGCAGGCTCTGAAGACAAATCAGAAGATAAGACATTTAAATTTGCTCTTCACCGGTGCTTCTGAGATTTTCCTCAGCTAGCTCTTTTAATTTGAGTGAGAACAGGAGGTGGGTGGCGTCTTCCATCACACGTTGTACAGAAAGTTCTTGTGAAAATCCATTTACAATGGAACCAAAATAATTGTGCCCTGGGAAATGGAGGTTGAACCTTGAAAATCTGTTTTCAAGCTATGCAAGCTATTCCAGTCAATGTGAGAGCCGGTTCCCTTCAGTTTTCCAAATTATGTTCTCAACCTTCTCCTGGCAAAGGCTTCCCTAAGTGCTCCTGTATTGGGGGAAAATGTAGTGAGGATTGTTCGAACCTAAAAGTGAGGCATCATGCAGGAGACTTTATTGATCAGCAAACCAGTGCCTTGCTGGTCAGCACTTTTCGTATTTCAGGAGGAATGATGAGAACTAGAGCAGTGGGCACATTGGGGATGTTTTGTAACAAATAAACAGTAAACAGATGGGGAGCATTCCGGGGAGTGCTGTGTTCCTCCCTGGGAAGGCTGGCCACTTCCTCAGGGACTGACGTGTGAACCTTGGAATGCTCTGCCCGGGGAGTGTTGTGCTCCTTCCTGAGGAGCCTGGCCACTTCCTCGGGAATTGACGCAGTACTCACAAGTTGGCATCTATAGTATTGAGTTCGTTGATTATGAGCTCGGTAAAAGGGACAGTCTCTGGTCAGGCCAGTTGAAGTCCCACCCTGGGAGAGGGTGCCGTGGACAGGTGTTTTCAGTCAAGACTCTGGAATCGGCTGCTGACTCGGGACTTCCCAGCTGAGAGCTGGGTGTTGGTGAGTTTGCATGTAAGACTGCTCTGTTTTTCTGTCATTCTGTGACTCTGTTCAATATTGATTTAATCTTTTGATTGATTATGCTATTCTTGTTTCTCACTCTAATTGCCAGCATAGACTTATTAAACTAGATATGCATATAGGTATTTATATTGCATCCATCCGGGACTCTGGCCGGAGGTGGGCCAGGTATGTAGGTGTGCCCCGGTGTGGTGAGCTTATGAAGGTATGTGTGCATATCCTGAGGGACTGGGATATGGCAGTTGGACCCCTGTTTATAAACAATCCTTCGCTTATTTCGTATTCTTTCAATTATTAACAAAGGTTCACTAACTAGATATATATATTTATACTGCATCCATCCGGGACTCTGGCTGGAGGTGGGCCAGGTACGCTGGTGTGTCCCCCGGTGTGGTGAGCCAATATCTGTATGTATGTATATCGTGAAGGATTATGATGCAGCAGTTGGACCCCTGTCTGTAGACAATCCTTTGCCTATTTTATATTCTCCCAATTATTAACAGAATTTTAATAAGAAAAATAAATATTTGTCTGTGTAATGCTTTCTTAAGCTTGGGTTAATTAAGTCGTCATATCAATCTATATTCGCATGTATATAGCAAAGCGTCAGCAAAGCTTTTCTCCAGCAGAACAGCATGGGATGCTCGTCCAAGGTCCCCCCACTTGCTGGCCTAGAAACACGTGGGACCTAATGCCCCCAGCTCTGCTGCATGGACCCAGCTCTCGGCAGAAGAGGCGGCTGTGGGGGGAACAGAGAGATGCCCAGAAAACCCGTGGGGAGCTTTTCTGCTTCTGCTTATTTTCAGTTTTAGTTTTTTCCTGCCTTTTTTTTTTTTTTTTAGTTTTATGAGCCCTGCACCTTACACTACCCTGTGCTCACAAAACTAAGGAAACACAGGAAAATTTTCACAGATCTACTTTTTTTCCCTTCATTCTCGTTGTTCGTTTTCTTTCCCGTTCTTTAGAAGATACTCCCAAATGGAACTCGGAGTGAAGGGTCCTTGATGTCACAGGCCACGATGGCCGTGGTTCCTTTCCCTCCTTCACTTCTCATCTTCCTCGTGTCGATGGCCACGTCCTGAGTCCCACGGGATTGAAATGGTATAGGATTTTTTTTTTTCTGTGTGTGCTTTTTTTTTTTTTTTAATTGTATAATTCCTTTATACAGAGAAATCATTTGGAATGATCTATTTAGTCTTTTCCAATTTTCATTTCCATTGATCAAATATGTTTCACATAATAGTCAACATTTACTTGAATCGACATCATTATAAACATGCCATGACTTAAGGCTTTTGGTCCAGACCCCACCCCCCACCCCTTTTAAAGACAATGAACTGTTATTTCTAACAGAGAAATAAATTCTAATTTCACTTTCTATATATCTCCCATATAACATTTTGCAGTATAAGATTTCACCAGTCTTTTTTCCATCTTACTAATAAATCCTTTTAAATGTAAGCAGGTAACACAACAAGGTGTATGAAAAGAATGGGAGGGTTATTCCATTCTTTGGTTATTCTGGAAAAAAGCAGGTGGAAGTGCCTAGGGTTGAATTTGGTGCTTCGTACACACAAGGATGCGCTTATCACCGAGACACACCCCTCCAGGACACTGCCTATTGGGGGAATTATTTAGGAAATATTATTTTTATTTTCTGTTGGCCTCATTCTCTCCTGGTTGGAAAAGTGTTGTGGCTTAAATTCCACTATATCTGAAATTACTAAACTGGATGCTCTGCAGGGGCTTCACTAGGCGAAAGGTACGATTGTCATCAAACGACACTGATTCCGAACCTAGGACCTTCCCACTCCTGTTACCTGCCCCAGGGTTCACGGTCAGCAGACTTGGGGTGAGTTACTTGCGTCCATCAGAAAGTCCCAAGAAAATGACGTCTCCAATACGTATCTCAGCGATTACGACTCAGAATGAAGTGCTCCTCAGTCTAGCAGCAGCCACAGGCTTAGTCAAAATGGCGATTTCAGCTTCCACTACATTGGGCTGGACGCGCCGCCAGCACCTCTTTTCCAGCTGATTCTCATTGTCCTTTCGCGCGTCACACGTTCTGAGATTGTCCTCAGTTCTAGTTTCACACTCCATGCCTATTCCGCTGCTGAGGGTTATGTCCACAAAGGGTTTGAGAAAAATAAACTTCAAAACTCCATCAATTTTATATGGACTTTTTTTTTTTCGAGACGAGGGCAATTAACAGGCAAGAGCAGATGCAGAGGTGAAGACCAAGTTTGGGGGACCCAGCAAAGCTGCCAAACTCCCTTCCTTCTTGGAATCTATTGACACAATTAGAAAGCCTGCTACAGAGAAGATATTTGAAAGAATCAAGTCAAAGAGCTCTGGAGACCTTAAATACTGAACATGAGTGTTTACCATGGTGGAAAATATGCAATTCTGGTTCTCCTTGCCTTAGGCCTCTAGACTTACTGGAGAAAGTGAGTGCAGATAGGTGTTTGTGGTCGAGTGACAACACAGGAAGAATTCACTTTAATATAGGTTAAATGAACCTTTCCAAAACCTGGGGAGGGATCCCAGATATTTAAGACTTAGCCTAGGGCTCTTGCAGCTGATTTTGTGGCACAAACCTCTACTTTCCCAGCACTAAAATTTTTCTCAACTTTCAAGTTTAAAGCTCAGAATTCCTTTAGAGATGCCGTTGCCTTGTTCTCTCACTTAGAGAAGTTAGGTTTGGTAAGTGATTTGAACTACTGTCAGCTGTGTGTGAAATGGAGGTGGGGGAACAAAATCAGTGGGTAGGTTTTCTGCTCCTCACCCTTCAGTCTTTTCGTAGACACAGGTACAGCTGAGAAAAGAAAAATAGCCCGAGGGCCTCTTTTTCATATTTTTCTTTCTTTTTTTCTTTCTATTTCTTCCCTGTCCCTCAGTAAATTGTGAAATGGAACAAAGGAGCATGGTCTCACTCACGTGGTGGCGATACACTTCTTGCTTTTCTTTCAGGAGATCCTGGAGGAGTTGGATCTTTCTTTCTCATTTCTTCTCAACTTACCTTGTCCTACTTGTGCTCATGCAGCCAGGTTTGTAGGTGCAAAGCCCATGGGGTTGAAATGGGTCAGTTTTAAAGACAATCTTTTGGATGATGGATTCACTTTGGATATGAGTAGTGGGGAAGTGATGAAAGAAATGGGAAAAACGGGACGAGGGGACTTGAACGTGTTATTAAAATACAGTTTTTAAGGAGAAAGAGAAAAAGCACTAGTGAAGGAGTCCATCCTGGACTCAACTACATTCTTAGCCTTGCTTTCCCACTGAGCTACACAAATCTGGAGACCCTACACTTCAGTAAACCCTCTATAATTTGTGATTGCCCTGATTTCTGGGCATTCTAGGACCTCATGATTCGTAGGGCAAAGGTCCACTGCAGTCAGCGTCACTATTTCAGAAAATCGTAGCTGGACCCTTTTCTGAAGCTATGCCAGTAGAAAGATAACTGAATCCTAGACCAAAAAGCATTTCTGCTACGATCTTCCCACTTTTAGTTAGCCAATTCCAAGGCCTGTTCAGGCTACCGGAGCATCAGCTCCAACCCACCCCTAGAGAAAGCCCCACGTGGGAATATTCATTTCTGTTTCCAATTCTCTCTCTCTCTCTCTCTTTTTTTTTTTAAAGATTTTATTTATTTATTCATTTATCCCCCCCTTGCTGCTTGTGCTCGCTGGGTCAGCTAACCACGCCGTGCAGGTGGGCTTGCCTTCACCAGGAGGCCCCCGATATGGTAAACGGGAGCCCTACTGATTGAGCCACAGCCGCTTCCCGTCCAATTTTCTTTTCTTTCAACTTTTCCTGGGCCTGCAAAGTTGCAAGATAGACACAAAAGACAATGCAAAATGATAAAAAGAAGAGTAGCAGAGTATCACTCAGGGAATTCAGGTCCAGTTTGGGAGAAAAGATAGACTAGAAGAAATTAATCACAGTTGGCAGGAAAGGAAGCATGAAAGATGCATAACTGGAGTGCTCCCCTCAAAATTTAAGCCCATATGGGAGATAAGACAGAACAGGAATGAATTTATCTCGAGATCGGTCATAAACAAAAAGCAACAGCAGCGTTTTCAGGCAGTCAATGTGCCAGCAAACTGGCCGGGACCCAGTTAAGGGATGCTTCATCTCTCTAATTCAGGAAGCCTCACAGAAAGAATGGGGAAGAGAAAAGCAAGTAAGCCTGTTCATTATAGACTATCAGGGATAAAGTGGAGCATTGCGGAATGATAAAAGGGTCACTTCTCCAAGAAGACCCAACAACCCTAAATGTGTACGAGCCTAGCAACAGAGTATCAAAATACAGTGAAGCAGAGCTCCTTGTTGGCGGAGCCGGAGCCCAGAGCCTCAGCGCGCGCAGGCCCGAAGGCTCCGCTCGGACCCCGCCGGCGGCGGAGGCCCCTGGCACCCCGCACAGCGCGCCCCGGACGCCCGGGGCCCTAAGAGCGGCTGAGCCCACCCCGAGCCGCCGATCGCGCCCGCAGGGCCCGCGGCCGACGACGCCAGGGTGAAGGGCTGGAAATGGCAGAGCGCGTGATGGCCACGAACCACTGGCGCGCGCCAGAAGACACCAACCCGCTGAACCACCCCCGGCGCACCGCCTGGGCATGGGCGGGTTCGCGAGCCCGCCCCATCCCCCGCAGCAGCCCCCGCACGCCTCCAACGCCCTAACAAGAGGGCACCTCCACTAGGGCGCGGGCGCCCTGGGCCCTGCGCCGAGCAGCAGCGTGCGGGCCTCGGTGGCCCACGTCCCCCGCATCGATGATGCCGCCCAACGTCACAGACGCTGATTTCATCGACGAGAAGCCCTCACGTCCTTAGGGACAGAAGTGGGCTTGGAGCGCATCAAGGGGCTGCCCCAACTCTGGCTGGGCCAAAACGAGTTTAATTTCACGACGCACTCCGTGAGCAAATGGCAGCCAAGCCGAGTAAGCCGTTGACTGCTCTGGAGCCAAGGCCAGAGAGAAACCCGAGCCCTCACTTCTCCGCGTGAATAAAGACAAACAAACAAAACCCCCACAACAGTAACATTCCCTTAGGCACAGTATCCCACTTTTCAGATACTGAAAGGTTTGAGAACTTGGAAACAAAGTAAAGTATAAACTTGTACATATTGGTGGGGTTTTTTTAATTGCTGCCACCACCCCCCTCCTTGTTTTGTTTCATTTTTGTAGCCTTGAGAGTCACTTCCTTTATGTAGTTGAAATATGTAGCTAACTTGGTCTTTTTTTGTTGTTGTTTGTTTTTACTCCTGACTTCCTCACTTTCTCCAGTGCTCAACTGTTAGATCTTAACCTTGGCAAACTGCTTAATCTTGTGGGTTTTGTAGCTGGTTTCAAATGATTGGCTGGCATTCAGATTTGGGAGTGAGACCTCAGGGAAGATAGCAGATTAGAGAGACACAAGACTGTTTTCTCTACCAGCAAAATAGCTAGAGGACAGACAGAAATGGCCTGCGGAAAAGTATTCTAGGGTTTAGGACAACAGAGGAAGTCTGGACACCCCCCAGAAGAGAGAGGGGCAAAGGAAAAGAATCTCTGTGGAAATATTGTGAGTGGAAACTGTATCTGCAGCTGCTGGTGCCCTTCTCCCCACCCCTCTGAGCAGAGAGCTTTGAATTCTCTGGCCTCTGGCCACTGCTGTGGACAGAGGGGACTACAGGGATCCATCTTCCCAGGAACTGGGAGAGAAAGGGATGCCGCCTAAGGCTGATTCAGCTTTAGGCCAACAAATTTGTTCTGCTGTGTCCCACGAGCCCTTCCAGGCTGGGAAATGCAGCCTATTGTTTGCCCTGGGAGCTTGCATGGAACTAAAGAGATCCCACCCCCTCAGTCATCCTCCCTACTGACCAGGACTTGTTGTTGAGGATGCAGACAGGAGTGGAATTATTTCCTACCCAGGGAAAGGGAGGGGGTTTCAAAGGTTGGAGAACAGCCTCTGAGAAAGTTTGAATTGGGAGGCTCCATATAGCCTCCAGGCAGAATGCTCTGTCACATTGTTGCTGTTGCAGAAAACACACTCCCCCAGGCTTTGACCTGAGAGGGCTTCCTAAGAGCGCCACCTTCTGTCAGAGCAAGGAAGTGCATGTGAGGAAACAGTAAATGAGGCTAATTCCAGCCTTAACAGCCTCCTTCATCAAGGTCCTAGGAAGTGGGTCTGCAACCCATTACTGGGTCCATAGGCCAGATTTAAGCAACTAACAGGGACAATCTTAAAGATCTAGAATAGATTGAACCAAGAATCAAAGTATGGCAGTAATGCACAGCCTCCTGCTGCTAAATCCCTATGAAAGGAAGAGAAATAAAGCATCAGAGTAAACTCACCATCATAATCAGATGCCTAGACATCAGCAAAAAATTACAAGCCATACTAAGAAAATGGAAGAAATGGCCCAATAAAAGGAATATATCAAAGCCCCAGATGAGACACAGGCTTTAAGACAACTAATCAATGAGGTCATACAAATTTCCAAAATCAAATTAATGAATTGAAAGACAATATGGCTAAAGAGATAAAAGACAACAAAAAGATCCTGGGTGAGCACAAAAAAGAATTAAAAAACCTGAATAGGAAAATAACAGAGCTTATGGGAATGAAAGACACAATAGGTAAGATAAAGGAAAACAACAACAACAACAACAAAACAACACATTAGAGGCATACAACAGCAGAGTCAAAATGATAGAAGAAAGAATAAGTGATGCGGAAGACAGAACAGCTGAAATTGAAGAGAGTGAAGAAAAGAAAGAGAAAAGAATGGAAAAAATTGAGCAGGGGCTCAGGGAGTTGAATGATAACACAAAGCAGAACAACATACATGTCATGAGAATTCCAGAAGGAGAAGAGAAGGGAAAAGAGCATAAAGTATTTTTTATGATGGCTGAAAATTTCCCAACTCTTATGTAAGAAATGAATTTACATGTCCAAGCACAGTGTAACCCAATCAGAATAAATCCAATCAGCCCTACTCCAAGACTCATATTACTCAAAATGCCAAATGTCAAAGATAAAGATAAAATTCTGAGATTTAGTCTGTGCAGAATTGTTAAAAAGTCATTTGTAAATGTTGGGAAATGAATAGAAATGGTGAAAACATGTCATAGGGTATAATTAGTTTTGCTAACATATGGGTATGAAAGTGGGGGGGATTGGTGGTTTTTTTCTTTGTTGTTGTTGTTGTTGTTTTTGAGTAATGAAAATGTTCTAATATTTATTGACATGATGAATGAAAAACTCAGTGATTATACCAAATGCCATTGATTGTACATTTTAGATAAATTGTACAGCTTATGAAAAAATAGGGTGAGTTGGGGGAAAAATACACCAAATGTAAGATATGGACTATAGTCAATAGTAATACTTTGACAATGTTCTTTCATAATTTGTTATGAATGTTTCACAACAATGCAAGGTATTTGTGGTGGGATGATGAATGGGAACTCTGTATGATGTTATGCAAGTTTGTTTTGTAAGTTCACAAATTTTACTCTAAACTTGTTTATGTGTGTTCATGTATGAGTGAAATACTTCAATAAATTGTTTTTAAAATGAGAAAAATAAGAAAAAAGAATATTCATATCCACATAAAAGATATATGTTCATAATAGATATAAACTGGAAATAGCCCAAATCAATGTAGAATGGATAAAGTGTCAAATACTCATAAACAGCAAAGACAAGCTGATTAAAAGTGAATCTTACAAACATAATACTTTACAGAACAGTCAATTCCAAAAGTTGATTCTTTTACATTTCGTTAAAAAATAGACAAAACTAAACTACTGTGTTTCATTTAGTGATGTATAGCTTTGTGGAGATAAAGGAGATTGTGATCAGAAAGAGATGATACAAAGGAGGCTTCCATTCCAGGATGTAGGTAATGTACAGATGAAAAGTGTTTTCTCTGTAACTATTTGTTAAACTGTACTTTGAAATATATCACTTTTCTTTTTTCTTTTTTTCTTTCTTTCTTTCTTTCTTTCTTTCTTTCTTTCTTTCTTTCTTTCTTTCTTTCTTTCTTTCTTTCTTTCTTTCTTTCTTTCTTTTTTGGAAGAAGATCACTTTATTCTAATCACTTCACAGATAATAACACCATAGCAACTGGTGTGAGGACAAACATCTGTCCAGTCCCAAAATCTATACCATCTCAGTGGACTTTTATACAATAAGTACACCCTCTTCCACTGTGATTCTGAAGCAAGGAAGCTATTACTGATAGAGGAGAGGTATAACTATTGGTTTTACACTTTATACTTTCACTATCAATTATAATTTTACACTAAATTAGCTTGGTCATAAGAGCAGGTTTTCCATTTCTTCATTTTCAACTTCTTGATTAGACTAATCCATTTGCAAATCTGCACTGCTTTAGCACCTTGCTGAAACCTTCACAAAGCTTAAGGTCACCCTGGTTCTGGGCACACTCCAAAAACTGTTTCATCTCATAGTGGCAAGGGCCAAACTGCTGCTGCTGCTGCTCGTATGCCGGCTGGGCTCCCTGAGGCTCTTGGTAAGTGCTGTCAGGCCTTGAGGGCTCAGCATCACTCCCTCCACTGAAGCCCCCAGTGATGGCATGGCCCAGCGTGGGCCAACAGCAGAGCCCACAGCCACGCCAGCCGCAGTGGTTGCCATCTGGGCCATCAGACCCGGCTGCCGAGGTGCGGCAGCAGGTGAGCCAAGTGCAGATGGAGGGGCTGCTGCTGGCAGCTGAGCTGCTGGTGCTGGTCTGGGGGCAGCTCTCATTGGAGGTGCCTGGCTGGCCGGAGGGGCCATGCATGAAGTGCGTCTCCAGCTTCCCGTGGCATCACGACTACATGATGGCTAAGCTTCCAAAAAGGGGAAAGTCTGAGCAAAATTTATCATTTTCTACATATATGTTATATTTCACAATAAAAATGTTTTTAAAATTAAAAAAATACATTAGAGGCATACCACAGCAGACAAAATGATAGAAGAAAGAATAAGTGATGTAGAAGACAGAACAGGTAAAATTGAAGAGAGAAAATAGGGAGTGAAAAGAATGGGAAAAAATGAGCAGGGGCTCACATATTTGAATGATAACATGAAGCACAACAACATATGTGTCAAGGGAGTTCCAGAAGGAGAAGAGGGAAAAGAGGCAGAAAGAATATTTGAAGAATAATGGCTGAAAATTTCCCAATTCTCATGAAAGATATGAATTTACATGTCCGAGAAGTGCAGCATTCCCCAATCAGAATAAATTCAAATAGACCTACACCAAGACACATACTACACAGAATGTCAGATGCCAAATATAAAGAGAAAATTCTGGGAACAGCAAGGGAGTTGCAAGCCACCACATACAAGGATGCCCAGTAAGACAATGCAGATTTTTCATCAGAAACCATGGAAGTAAGAAGACAATGGTATGATATAATTAGGACACTGAAATAAAAAAATTGCCAGCCAAAAATTCTTTATCCAGCAAAATTTTCCTTCATATATGAAGTGAGTTTAAAATATTTACAAATAAACAGAAACTAAG
Organism: Tolypeutes matacus; assembly: GCA_026826555.1. Classification (NCBI taxonomy): domain Eukaryota; kingdom Metazoa; phylum Chordata; class Mammalia; order Cingulata; family Chlamyphoridae; genus Tolypeutes; species Tolypeutes matacus. Next base: position 424,936 of record JAKSZT010040190.1, read on the forward strand.
TGAATTCATGAAAAGTAATCTGGCTTTGCAAGAAGCATTAAAAGGACCTTATACTCCAAAAGAAAGACAGGAGAGAGAGGCTTGGAGGAGACTGGAAAAGTGAAGACTATCAGAGAAAAAAAGTAAAAAAACAAACAAACCAGGTAATCTAACCACCTTTTAAAATATATATATAAAACAACATTTATGTAAAAATAAATAAATAATAAAGTGCATGGTGGAATTAAAAAAAAAAATCAGATGAGAATAAGATATGACATATAAAAGCCAAAGAATAAAATGGTGGAAGTAAATAATGCATTTACAGTAATATCATTGAATGTGAATGGATTAAACTCCCCAATCAAAAGATATAGGTTGACAGAATGGATAAAAAATAAAACGTAAGCCATCCATATGCTGCCTACAAGAGACTCACCTTAGACCCAGGGATACAAATCAGCTGAAAGTAAAACATCAGAAAAAGATACTCCACACAAACAGTAACCAAAAAAGAGCATGGGTAACTACACTAATATCAGACAAAACAGACTTTAAGTGCAAAAAAGTTAAGAGATACAGAAAGTCATTATATATTAAAAAAGGGACAATGCACCAGGAAGAAATAACAGTTGTAAATATCTATGCGCTTAACCGGGATGCCCCAAAATACATGAGGCAAACTCTTGCAAAGCTGAAGGGAGAAATAAACATCTTTACAATAATAATTGGAGACTTCAACACACCACTCACATCATTAGATAGAAAAAATAGAAGATCAACAAGAAAACAGAGAATTTGAACAATATGATAATTGAGCTAGACCTAAGATACATATACAGAATGTTGCATCTCAAATCAGTGGGTTATACATTCTTCTCAAGTGCTCATGGATCTTTCTCCAGGATAGACCACATGTTGGGTCACAATGCAGGTCTCAATAAAAATAAAAAGATTGAAATTATATAAAGCACCTTCTCAGATCTTAATGGAATGAAAGTGGAAGCCAATAATAGATGGGAAAGAGGGAAATTTGTAAATGTGCTTAGGCTAAACAGCACACACCTAAACGATCTGTGAATCAAAGGAGAGATTGTAAGAAAAATTAGTAAATATGTTGAGATGAATGAAAACAAGAACCCAACTTAACAAAACGTAAGGGATACAATGAAGACAGGGCTTAGAGGGAAATTTATAGCCCTTATTACAAAGGGAGGATTGTGGGAGGATGGCAGCAGACTAACAGGCAGAGCTGAATGTTCTCATAAAAACAATGGTGAAAGAGCCAAAAGCTGTCTGAGGGACCTGCTTTGGGGGTCAGCAGACCAGGACAGTGTTATATAATTCCCAGGATGGTGAGGGACAGAGACAGGGAGAAGCTGAAAGGACAAACGTGAGTTACCAAGCCCCGCGGCAGCCAGGAAGGGCTCCCCTCTCCCACCCCCAAGATCTTAAGCTAGGGTAAAACACCTGGCTCACTGCAGCCAACTGAGTGGGAAACACATATCTTTCTCCCTATCAGCTGTTTCAAGGGAAAAGGGAGGGGAGGTCAGGGTGCTTTTCTTCAGTGGATTTGGCCAGCAGAGCCCACTTTAAATCTCCAGTCTAGAGATTCAACACAGGAACACAGGAAAGCCAAGACTGAAACACCTCTGCGGAAAGGTGCATTGTCGGGTACATCTGCTGGACTGTCTGAAAATTGCATGGACAAAAACTGTTCAGATCTCTGTATCCAACCCTTGGGAGAAAATCTGCTCCCACTAGTGAGCCCCTGGCCCAATTTTGAAAACAAATTTAAAGACTGAGAATAAGTTGTACCAAATATCCTATAAGATCTGTGGGAAAAAAAACAATAAGCAAGGGAGAGAAAGTAAACATCAGAATAAATTCACTAACGTATTCAGATGCCTAGACATGAGCAAAAAATTACAAGCCATACCAGGAAACAGGAAGAGAATTTCCCAACCAAAAGAACAAACCAAATATCCTGAAGAGATACAAGACCTAATACAATTAATCAGTGATAATCACACAACTCTCCAAAACACTTTAAAGTATTTGAAGAAAACTAGACTAAAGAAATAAAGGATATTAAGAAGACACCAGGAGTGCATAAAGAACAATTTGAAAGCCTGCAAAGAAATGTAATAGACCTTATCGAATGAAAGACACAATGGATGAGATTAAAAATACATTAGAGGCACATAATAGCAGATTTGAATTGCTTGAAGGCAGAATTAGTGATTTCAAACACAGAACACCTGAACTGGAAAAGACAAGAGAACAGAAAGAGAAGAGAATGGAAAAAATGGAACAGACTCTTAGGGAATTGAAAGACAATGCAAAGCCCACAAACATTCACATTTTTGGTGTCCCATTAGGAGAAGAGAATGGAAAAGGGACAGAAAGAATATTTGAGGAAATAATAACTGAAAACTTCCCAGTCCTTATGAAGGACATAAATATTAATATCCAAGAAGGAAAATGCACTCTGAATAGAATAAATCCAGACAGATCTCCTCCAAGACACTTACTATTCAGAATGACAAATAGAGATAAAGAGAGGATTCTGAAAGCAGCAAGGGAAAAGCAAAGCATCACATACAAGGGAAACTCGATAAGATTAAGTACCGACCTCTCATCAGAAACCTTGGAGGATAGAAGAAAGTGGTATGATGTATTTAAGGTACTGAAAGAGAAAAACTGCCAGCCAAGAATTCTGTATCTTGCAAAGCTGTCCATCAAAAATGAGGGTGAGTTCAAAGTCTCCACAGCAAACAAAAACTGATAGAATATGTTACTAAAAAAACAAAACAAACAAAAAACAGATTTGCAAGAGATACTAAACGGGGTGCTGCATCTTGAAAGGATAAAACAAGGGCAAACGATTTGAAGAAGGCTTTAGAAATGAAGATTATTACAAAGAGTAAACTAAAGGATAAGAAGACAGACAATAAAATGATATGACAACAGAGAGGCAAAGGACAAAATGGATGAAGTAATGCCTTTACAATAACACTGAATGCTAATGGATTGAACTCCCCAATCAAAAGACATAGACTGATAAAATGGATTTAAAAAAATATGAGCTGTCTATATGTTGTTACAAGATACCCATCTCAGACGTAAGGACACAACCAGGTTAAAAGTGAGAGGTTGGAAAAAGGTATTCCATGCAAATAGTAACAAAAAACAAACAAACAAACAAATAAAACAAAACAAAAAAAAAAACAACCTTGAGCAGACCAGATAAATGTAAAATAACAACATTATAGTATATGAGCAATTACTCAGTGCAACTGGAAAATTCTTCCTGTGATCAGTATTCTGTAATGTCTTTCATACAAAATAAACACTTGTTTTTAATTGAGGAGGACTGGAGAAGAGATATATTTTTTGGTACTTCATTTTTCTTTAACCCTTTCTTATTCATACTCTTTAATTAAAATAATCTATGTGGAACAATAATGATTTAGCATGACTACTGTTGAACAAGATTTTGAAATTTCTGCCTCATAAAATTATGAGTTGGCAAATTGTTATCTGCTGTAATGCATTCCAATAAGATGTGAAGAATTCCCAAATAGGAATTTGATTATCTAGAAAGAATTATGGCCTAAATGGAAATTAAATAACTATACCAATAATTTATTTCATTCTTAGAGATTATTATGTCCAATAGTTAGAGCTATAATATAAAAATTAGAACTATGTTATAATTAAGTTCTATTATATTTGAATTATTATTTACATTTATAAATGTTTGTTGCTATGCTATTTTTCATAATTGATTATATTAAATCTAACTTGGCCTTTCACTCTCTTTTAAAATTTGTAATTTCTTTCAATCTAGTTTTCTATTTATTTTACAGTTTTATAAAAAAGGATTTTTAACAGCTAAAAAAAAGCCATTGATTATATACTTTGGATAGATCATATGGCATATGAATATACCCCAATAAAACTGCTTAATAAACAAATAAATAACTATGCAAGAATAGTCAGAAATAGCAGATATGTACAGGAGGGGAAATAGATGGAGAGGTGAGGAATTTTCTTGTTTGTCTGTTTTTTTGTTTATTATTATTATTATTGAAATAATGAAAATGTTTTAATAATGATTGAAGTGATGGCATTATACCAAAATACCATTGATTATACACTTTGGATAAATTGTATGCTTTATTAATATGTACCAATAAAATTGATTTTTTTGAAAAGGAAGAAAGAGCTAAAATCGAAGCTCTAACTGAAAAATTGGAGAAACTAGGAAAAGAATAGTCAGTCTATCCCAAAGCAAGTAGAAGGCAAGAAGTAGTAAAGATTAGAGCAGATTTCCAAGTGAAAGGGAAAACTGCATTAGTTGCTTGCCTAAGTTTTGAAGGGCGGATATTATTGCACAAACTCTGCCATCTCGCTTCATTTTTTTAATGATGCATTTGAGTACAGACTATTTTTTTTTAATGTTACACTAGAAGATCAAACAGTTGTGGGCCAAACTGCTCTGGGTCAGTACAAGCCAGGCTGTTTGCTTTAGTGTCGTCTCATCTCCCCCTCTGTGCAGCCAGTAATTGGGCATGGAATGTCCTCAGTGGCAAACATTTCACAGGTTTTTATTTTGTTTACGTCTCCAACATTTTTGACACTGTGCTAAGTTATATTTAGTACATAAAAAGGCAATACTGTGTTGAAAGCTTTTTAGGAAAATTTGACAGTATTTTGTACAAGTATTTTGAAAAATACTTGTTAATTTATTCTATTTTTATTTGCCAATGTCAACAAGAAGTTAAGTACAACTGCAAGCAAGAGAGTCCCATCCATCAGCCATATAGGATCAAAGCCCCCTCCCAATTAGAGGTGGAGTGGGCATCACCATCCCATAATCCTCAGGATTGGTGAATAAAATATGGACTAGAGTAGACTTACTGTTATTCTACTATAGACTTATAGTGATTCTAGCAATGGAAGAAATTATATCATTGATGTGGAGACAGGGGCCACTGGACAGGGAGATGGAAAAAGCGGTGTAATGTGGGGGCATTTTCAGGACTTGGAATTGACCTGGATGACATTGTGGTGACAGATACAGGCCATTATATATCCCTCCATAGCCTACAGAACTGTGTGGGAGAGAGTATAAACTACAATGTAAACTAGAGTCCATGCTTAGTGGCAATGCTCCAAAATGTGTTCATAAATTGCAATGAATGTACCACACCAATGAAAGAAGTTGTTAATGTGGGGGAAAGTGGGAGGTCTGGGGAGAAGGGCATGTGGGAACCCCTTATATTTTTTAATGTAACAATTTATGTAATATAAGCATCTTTTAAAAATAAATAAAAATATATTAAAAAAGAAGTTAAGAAATTAAAAAATACAATGAAGCAAAAACTGATAGAACTTCAAGGATAAATATAATATATTATAATATAATACAATATAATATATTATTATTATTATTGGAGGCTTCAATACCCCTTTGTCAGTAATTGAAAGTCCAGCAATCAGAAAATCAGTAAAGATATATTTGAATTTACCAGCACTATCAATCAACTGGATTTATTGACGTTGGTAAAGTCCTTGATCCAACAGCAGCAGAATGCCCATTTTTCTCAATCTCACATAGAATATTCACCAAGATAGGCCATATTCTAGACCCTAAAGCACACCTTAACAAATTTAAGAAAATAGAAACCATACAAAATATATCCTAGACCACAATGGAATCAAACAAGGAATCAATAATGAAAAGACAGCTAGAAAATCCCTAAAGACTTAGAGATTAAACAACACACTTTTAAATAGCTCATGGGTCAAAGAAGAAGTTTCAAGAGAAATTAAAAATATTTTGAGTTATATGAAAACACAACTTTCAAAATTTGTGGAATACAGCAACAGCAGTATTAGGAGGAAATTTCTATCAAGAATGCATATTTCAGAAAAGAAGAAAGATCTAAAATAAATAACCTAAGCTTCCACCTTAGGAAACTACAAAAGAAGAGGAAATTAAATCCAAAGTAAGCAAAAGAAAAGAAATTATAAAGAATAAGGTGGAAATCAAGGACATTGAAAACAGGAAAACAATAGAGAATGTCAATGAGACCAAAAAGCTGGTTCTTTAAAAAGATCAGTAAAAATAATAAATCCCTAGCCAGGCTAACCAAGAGGAAAAGAGAGAAGATACAACTGGTTAATATCAGAATTTAAAGAGGACAGTGATGATAGTAGTGGTACCATGATGGTAGTGATGTCCTACCTGATATTAAAAGGCTAATAAAGGAATATTATGAACAACTTTATGCCCACATATTTGGAAACTTAGATGAAATGGGAAAATTCCTTGAAAGACACAATCTATCAAAATTTACCCGGGAAAAATAGATATCCTGAATAGAACTGCATCTTTAAAGAAAATGAATTGACAATTAACCTTCCCAAACAAAAAGTACCAGGCTCAAATGGTTTCAATGGTGAAGACTACCAAACATTTAAATAAATAATAAAACCCCCAGCAACTTACTTTGTGGACATGTACAAATTTTTCTACATTCTCTTCCAGGAAACAGAAGCGGAAGGAACACTTTCTAACTCTTTTTATGAGGCCAGGATTATCCTAATACCAAAACCAGAAAAAGACATTATAAGAAAGGAAAAGTTCAGATCAATATCTCTCTTAAGCATAGATACAAAAATTCTTAACAAAATGTTAGCAAATCAAATCCAACAATGCATAAAAGGAATTATACATCATGATCAAATGGCATTTATTCCAGGTATGCAAGGCTGGTTCACCATTCAAAAATCAAATAATGTAATCCTCCACATCAACAAACTAAAGAAGATAAATCATATCATATCAATAGATGCAGAAAAGGCATTTGACAAAATCTAACACCCATTCATGATAAAAAAAATTCTTAGCAAACCAAGAATAGAGAGCAAATTCCTCAGATTGATAAAGAGCATATACAAAAAATAGGCAATACCATACTTTATGGTGAGAAATGAGATGCATTCCCCTTAAGACTGGGAACAAGACAAAGATGTCCCCTCTCACCACTTCTAGTCAACACCATACTAAAAGTCTTAGCTAATGCAATAAAACAAGAAAAGGAAATAAAATGTATACAGAATGAGAAGGAAGAAATAAACACTCTTTGTTCACAGTTATGGTTATCTGTGTAAAACTGACATAAAAATTCCTGGAACCAATAAGTGATTGTGGCAAGGTTGCAGGATACAGATTAATATACAAATGTCATTTGCTTTCCTTTATACCAGCAGTGAAAAATTGGAATTTGAAATTAAAAGAACAACACTATTTACAAAGTGAAATACTTAGGTATAAACATAAGAAATTTCATACAAGTCTACATGAAGTAAACTATAAAACTTGGATAACAAAGAAAAGAAGACCTAAATAAATGAGAGATATTCCATATTCATGGATAGGAAGATTCAATATTGTCAGTTCTTCCCAACTTCATCTATAGAGGTAAAGCAATTCCAATCAACCCCCAAGCAACTTACTTTGTGGATACATACAAATTGATTTTAAAGTTTATATGGAAAGGCAATATATATATATTTTTTGCAAAATATAGCTAACACTATACTGAAGGAGAACAAAGTCGGAAGTCTGACACTACCCAACTTCAAGACTAAATATAAAGATACAGTGATCAAGAGAGTATTGCATTAGTTAAAGAATAGGAAAATAGATAAATTGGAAGCAATTCAGGTGCCTTTCCAAAGGTGAATGGATAACCAAATTGTGGCACATCAACACAATGGAAAATTATTCAGTCATAAAAAGAAATGAGCTATCAAGCCATGAAAAAACATGGAGGAACCTTAATTGCATATTTCTGAGTGAAATAAGCCAGTCTGAAAAGGCTATAAAATCTGTATGAATCCAACTATATTTCATTGTGGAAAAAGCAAAACTATAGAGACAGTTTAAAAAATCAGTGATTATCATGGGTTCAGTGGAGGTGAGAGGGGAAGGGATGAATAGGTGGAGTTCAGAGCATTTTTAAGGCCGTGAAACTCTTATGTATGATACTGTATTGATGGGTACATGACATTACAAATTTGTTAAAATCCAAAGAACTGTACACACTGAGTGAACCCTGTCAAATAAAAGACAAAATTTGAGAACTCAGAAAATAAATACTGGTTATTTATCAAAAGGAAGTCAGTCAAAAATTGGGGAATGTGTAATGTTGAGACAAAAGTGCTCCACTTTCTCCCAAGAAAGAGATAGTTTATATAATAAATAGAATAAGATTACACAAGAAAAACTATGATTGGGTAAGCGAAAAAATTATAAAAGTAAGCCTTGAAAGGGATGAAGTGGTAGCTAACAAACCTTATTTACCCCTGACAAAAGCCCTGTTTGGGAGAAATCAGGACCCAGGTTCAAAGAATGTCAGAACATCCTCACAGTTGTGTGAGGTCAGAGAGTTTCAGACAACTTGTTCACAGAAACTTGTCTTAGGTATGTGTGGGCAATTTCAATATTATACAGATAAGTTAGCCTTTGCTTTGGACATATACAGACAAGTTGTCCAGGCCCTTTGTAACTCATTTAACAATCTTAATGTAAACTGTGGACTTCAGTTACTAAAAATATATCAATATGGGTTCCTCAATTATAACAAATGTACCACACTAATACAGGATGCTAATAATAGGGGAAACTGGGTGTGGAGGGGTATATGGGAACTCTGTACTTTGGTGCAATTTTTCTGTAAACCAAAAATTTCTCTAAAAATAATGTTTTTTAAAAGCTACAATTCATTATAGAACTTCATTTAGATAGAATTTTCTTCCAAATGAGGAAAGTGCAAAGGAAGCAGTATTTGAGCTGGGGCACTAGGTCTTTGTTAAACTTCCATAGCCTTAGAGAAGTCCTCAACATTTATTTGTCGATGAGGCACAAAGTTCTGCCAATTATTTTACAAGTCAGTCAACCTCCACAGGAACTTTAAAGGAAATTCTTCTAGGGAAAGAAACTAGTCACTTATATGACTTTAAAGTCTCCCAGATGATCTGGTAATCAGTCAGGTTGGGGAACCACTGGCCTAGAAAGTCAAGTACCAGAAACTCTATTGTACTGATTTATTGGGAAATTTTCATTAAGAAGAGGTGGAGTGGACAGGCGGTAGGTAGGACATACACAAACTATATCTTTCCTTCCATCTTCTGGATAGAAAGAAATAGGCAAGTTCCCCTTTCTAGTAGGAGGAGAGAAGGTACTGATGGTATTTGTCCCACCTGGCTTGTTTCATCCAAAACTGTTATACTTTTGAGAGCACCTTGCTGCTCTTTCTATCACTGAATAAATAATCTGAATAATTTGGAGGGTGCACAGTGCAGAAGCCACTGTTACTGGTGACTTCTGCAAGAACCACAAGGAAGCTAAGTTTTTCTGGAGACCTATCCATGGTTGCATTGGGAGGAGTATTGAGTGAAGAGTGGGGTCCATGGCTGATTAGGGACTAAGCATCTTAGGTATGAGTGGGAGCAAAACTTAGTGTTATATACTTGGAATGAAAGAGAAACTAGGAGACAAAGAAGATAGAGGGTAACCAAATGTATTCACTTGACTACATTTCAGAAGTTCCTTGGCTATGAAGTGGCATAGATCATTTGCTGGAGGTTCAATCTTTTAATGTGAGATTTCACAGTTTAAGTTCCTGTAAGGGACTAATCTTAAGGCAAGTTGTATCAGTCAGCCAAAGGGGTTGAGGCAAAATATCAGAAATCTGTTGGCTTTTATTAAGGGTATTTATTTGGGGTAAAAGCTTACAGTTACCAGGCCACAAAGCATAAGTTACTTCCCTCACCAAAGTCTATTGCCATGTGTTAAAGCAAGATGTCTGCCAATGTCTGCCACGAGTTCAGGCTTCCTGGGTTCCTCTCTTCCTGGGGCTTGTTTCTTTCTGGGCCCAGCTGTCCTGCTCTCTCCACAAGGCCAGCTGTGGACTACCAGGTGACCTGCTCTGCATCTCTCCCCAGACTCGATTCTCTCCAGGCTCAGCTGCTCTGCTCCTCTGTGTGCTTACTTCCCCGGCTCCAGCTCAAAACTCTAGCATCAAAACTCCAACCTTCCTTCTCTGCTGTGCAGTTTCTCTGTGAGTCCCTGACTACCAAGGGGGCGGTGATGAAACATCGTGGCCCAATCAAAGCCTTAATCATTATTTGATCAAGTAAAAGTGAAACCTCTGAATCCAATATAATATGCCCAGAGGTACAGACTAGTTCACAAAAATAATCCAATATCTATTTTTGGAATTCATAAACAACATCAACCTGCCACATGCCTTTCACACACTTATTTCTAACTTTTAGATGGAGGCTAATTGAAACCTAGCTTTCAAGGATTTATATTGTGTGCCTCTTTTCATACATCCTCCTCTTTGCACAACTGTCTTCAAAAAGGCAAGACTTTGAGGGGACAAAACTAGGGTTGCAATAGACTGAGAAAGGCATTGGTTAAGTATATGCAACTCAGCAATTTTCTACTCTGTTCTCCCTTTGTAGACAAGTTTGGAGACTCTTACCAGGATTAGGTAGATGAAAAAAGAGTTAATTTAGGGATGAAAATGACTTGAGAAAACAAGAAAGACTGTAGATTGACTCAGGATTTGCAGTCATACTGAATTTGGTGAGTGAGGGTTCACTTAAGAAGATCTCATGTAATTTGACTAGCCTTCTGTTGAACTAGTAAGAACAGGGAAATGAGCAGGATTTCTGCTAGGTTTTTTACTTTTGTTGTTAGGCTGATTTGTTTTTGCATTAGAAGCAAGAAACAGAAAATTCATGTCATTACTATGTGGCTTTAGGTTTTGTACTGGCATTGAGAACGCTTGAGCATAAATTAACAATGTGACTTAATGGATAAAGTACTTAATTGCTAATCAGAAAATTGAGGTCTCACATTGGCAACTGGAACAACACTCAAAAATTTCCTTATCTCCTAATAATAATGGATAATTTTGAGCTCTCACTCTGCCCATTCTTCAGGACCTGTCTCCTTCATAGCCACATAAAAATACAAAACTCAGAATAAGAGTCAGGTCTGCAGAGATCCTGACAGAGGTTAACGTGCCCTCTGAGCTTCTGTAAGTTGTATCTTAGAAGTAATACACTCTAAAATGAAAAGAAATGGCATAGTTCTGCCATGTTATGCCCACCTAAGGAACTGAAAATGATGACCAGACATGGCGTGGAAATGCCTGATCCAGGAGCTAAATTTTGCAATGAAATTTGTGTAGATAAAAATGGAGAATGACAACAAGGAAGAGACAAGGAGATCAGACGATGGTGGTACATTTTCTGTCCATGGGCTTCTTGTTTTCACTCCTCATTTCTGTCTTCCTTTCTCTTCAATCATAGTGCAAAATGGTAGCCCAGGTGAAACTGCTGATTAATCTGGCTGCTTATTGCTTTGCACTCATTTTTTCCCTTATGTTGCTACAACTGCACTATATGGTGGCAGCCCATTGGGTCTTGTGTTTACTTTGCCAGGGAGCTGAAAATAGTAGGGAAAGGAATGAAAGAAGTTGTTGATTGCCTGTTACCAGATGTGTGAGCAGTAAATGTACTGGAGCTAGAAAAAACAACGTCTGTGGAGGTGCATGCATCTACCATTGAGCTTTCCCCCGGGTAAGCTATCAAAAGCTTTCAGAGGCTCTTTGAAAGCCTAACAAAGCAGAAAATCTATTCTGCTAAATCCCTTATTTTGATAACCCCACCTATATCCATGCTCACACCTATGTTGAAGGAAGGGTAATTAAACTCTAGACCTTATGACACTGTTCCTGCTCCTAGAATGCCACCTGCCAGACCAGTCCTCTCCCAGATCCTCTCACCTGTGGAATGCCTTTTTAAACTTTTTTTTTTTTGAGCCACTTCCATGGAGTCTCAGGAAGGAATTTTCTCATGTGTCTTCCCTTCTCCACAGTTTCTTTTTCCTATGCTATAGACCCCTTGCCCCAGCCTTCCTTGACCTTCTTGTCCATACCCATGTCTTCAAGTATTATGGATAGGCAGTTAATTTCCTCCATGATCTTCTGCACATGCCCTGCCTTCCCCACCAGCAACCAATAGGTAAGGCCCAGGAAATATCACCTTGGGAAATCAAGGATCACCTAGAAATGAACATGTGCATAATGAAAATTATCTCCTATTTCCAACTGTCTTGTTTCACTCAATTTCATATCCTGAGAAATGACTTTATGCTATAGTTGGTCAGAACAGAGAAGATTGGTTACCAGGTCATCTTCCAGTTTTTGAGGGATTTACCTTTGGATCTTCATCAGTCCCAATTCCTTGAGCTGAGAGACCACATCATTCCCATCTTTGGATCAATTGATTAAACCAATGACTGACCCATAACAAATGGTTGATGCATATATTTAATTAAATGAATGGAAAGTAACGTGCACAGCTATGGTTTCTAATCTTCTTGAAGGGAAACTGACTGTGTTAGATTCCTTTCAATATATGGAAACAGAAAAATAACCCCCACTTATATCTTTGTTCTAATCTTATAACTTTCCTTATAACTGAGGGATGATGGTTTCAAATCTCAAAGGTGAAGGAGTAATTTCCTCGCTGTAGAGATTTCTTTCTTCTGCCTTCAGAGCATCTTCAGTAGTATCTGTCTCTAAATCTGCTCTCCCTACTACCTTCTTCATTAGTAACCAAGTTTCCCATTTATATTGGTGAGTTCTCTCTCTTCTTAATATTTTATTTAGTTCCCTTTTTTCCGATTCTTTTCCTCTTTTTTCTCCTCCTCCTCCTTTCTCTCCAATATCTATGGAATTTCTAGTCCCTATTTCTATCCAATTCCTAAACTGAGAAAGGATTTTAAAAAACAAGCCCTGCTTCTTAAATAATTTTGCAATTTATTTGGTACTCCACACATCTTTTAAACCATATTTAACTTCCAAGTAAAAAAAAATACAAAGTCATACTTCCCTCCAACATTATGCAACTATCCCATGTACAATAGAAAACAAACAAACAGTCTCCCCAAAAGATGATACAAAGTCCATTTAGCCATCTTTGGGTGACGTTTATTTTTCTTCTAGCTGAGTTACACTTCTTTTTTGTTATTCTGTAACTTAATACTGAGAATATACAGTTAATCAATGTACTATTAATACATCTCATGTTAGATGGTAGTGGAGTGGGAGAAGGGAAGAAAAAACAAGTTATAATCACACAAAGAGGGAATGTCCCTACCTATCAATCTTTATCACTACCACCTCCACTCCGCATTCCATATTCCCTTTGTTCTCTAGAAGTGCCTCAGCTGGTTGAAGGTCTTTTGTCTGGTGGGGTGAATCAAGCCTTCACTCCTGATGGTACTCCCTATATCAGGCTATTATAGTTTTCCATAGACTTTAATCACAGGACATGAGGTTACTAAGAGGGAACTCAGGAATTCTCTTGCATTCCAGACATATTCCTTCATAACCTCGTGTGCAGTAACAATCCAACTTGTGTAAATGACCTGCAAGCCAGTAATTCATTTAGACAGAAACAGATGACATTTAAAGGGAAGGTGGGGAACTGAACGGGGACCTCTAGGTTGCCCATTGAATGTTCTCCCAAAAGAGCTATTTTAGCACACCAGAAGATTTCTGCAAATAATTTTGTCAACTGTCAACTTTGGAAGCCTCCAGGATCCTTGAGAGAAGTCACTCCCCAGGCTGTATTGACCTGCTCCCTCCCTGAGAAATATCTGGGATCACAACTTTCAGTGACTGGTGAGCTAAACGATCTTTTCCAGGCAAGGTGTATGTGGATGTGTGTGTGAAAGGGTAGGGAAGAGCAGAAAAACGACGAAGAAAGTAATGTTTTCTTTTGTTCAGTCTGTCAATTGACATGGACATGGGAGAGAGAGAGAGAAAGATGGAGGGGGTGACAGAGAGAGAGAGAGGAGAAATCTAAAGGATATTGTCCTTGGGCTTTTTATTCCTTTTTCTCTTTGCATTGGTCTTTTCTTTCCTTCTCACAGTCTAATATTTAGAACTAATTCGGTTTGACTCCTAGGGCCTTGATTCTTCCCAAAATGGTTTGCTTGAACACAGGAATGATATTTAGAAATGCCACCAGAAGGGAACAGGCTGATCGTGTGCTGGTGGAATGCTTGTTACTTAGCGTTCAGGACACCCACAGTGAAGCTTCTTTTACTCGGGATGAAGCAGTCAAGTTGTGAAAAGCTGACCTGGGAAGTAAAATACCAGCTGTGGATGGAAGTGCTGAGGGTTGAACCCAGCACCTCGCCCACGCTAAGCTTGCACCCTACCACTGAGCTGTACCCCCATACCGCTTCCTTTTCCCAGTATTAGCTGTAGATGTTGGAAGACTTAGGTTGAGAGGTCAAAACCTACTCTACTGTTTCTGAAACCCTTAAGGAAAGAGTCATTGCATTCAGGAGTGAAAGACCCGGTTCTGCAACTTGGATCTTTACACACCCGTCGGCTCCTCCAGGAACTGCCAGTGGACTTGGTGATGGTAGTTCCAGTCCACCACCAAGACAAGTCCCAGGGTGGAACCTATGGGAACCCTGTTTGACGTTTGCATGTTTGTTTTGTAAGTTCACCACTTTTAGTATAGTTATTGCTTATGTATGTTCATGTATGAATATGTTCATGAATATATGCGTGATATACTGCAACAGATTGTTTTAAAATGAAAACGAACAAACAAAAAACCAACACCATGCAAGAGTTTCAGGAAATTTAGGTCCAGGTGGGGAGATAAGTGGAATTAATTTACAAAACTTGGCCTGAAATGAAGAGTGAGGAGTGTTACCTGCCACTACTTTCGTGAACTGCTCAGCCCAGCCCAGCCTCTTCATCTGAAAACGTGGAAGCGCTTTCTCTCCAAGGCGCTGCATCTTTGGTTCTGAGACCTCCAGGGACTGAAGACAGGGAGATGATTAGAAAAGGCGCTCGGGTGAGGCCCCTCTTTCAGACGGAATCCTTTCTGCAAGGGAAGCCAGAGAAACAAACCAGCTCTCTGTTAACCCTCCCTACGTCTCGGCAAGACCTCAAACCCAGGCTGTCCCTGGGGCACAGAAAGTAGACGATTCCTCCCTGTATACAAAATATGTGCGCCAGTCAACCTAGACGCGTGCTTTGGAGGAAATCCTGACCTGGGCCAATGGCCGGCAATTTGTATGATTTTTAAAACTCTTCCCAGGTGATTATGAAGATCAGCAAGGTTCTGTTACCTCTAGACTAGAAAGTCAAATGCCTGAGCACTGGAGAGACCTGAAAAAGAGAAATGGAGAGGAGGAAAGGGGTAGAGGGGCGAGAGCATTATCGCACGGAAGTGGGGAAAGGAAGGCGGCAAGTGGGCGAACTTGGGAACAGCGAAGGGGGAGCATAAAAAGAAAGGAAGAGGTTCTGGGGTGGCACTTAAACTCCGACAGGCGAGGGTGCTGGGCGTATCCAAAATCCTCATCTCTCCAGCTCATTGCTATAGGGTGTCCTTGTTTCTAGGCTCTTTCACCAGGCAGAGCTAAGGCAGGTCTATTCTCTGCCCTCCTCTATTCAGGTTTTGTGCATCACTTTTCTCATAGTGAGAACAGTGGCTTCCAACAGCAGCAATGCGTTTACTCATTTGCTCGATCCTTTAAAAAAAATCATTTCTACACTCATAGCACTATAAAAAATTACTAAGTAGAATCCAAGATTTGTTTGCAGTTCTTTTGTTTCTATAATCTGTATATAAGGTGAAAGTACTGTGAAAAATATTTACTTGGATTAATTCTTTTTTCTATTCAATGTGGCTACATTATTCATGTGAAATGGAGTTAGTTTCATTTTTAAAATCTATTTGTATTCAAGTTTAAGGTACTTTTCTTCTGTACGTGTTAATTTGATTTTTACATTTGAGTATAAAAACCATTAGCATGTTTCCAAAGGAAGTGTCCTGAAAAGAGAGATTTTGAAGTTGCAAGAGAATGTTGTACCTCGGGACTGTCTCAGTGCAGGAATGGAAGTGCCCACTAGTCATCTGCTCTGGACCCGACTTTGGGGTGAGCTGACAGGAGTGGGTAGAGCCTAGCATGGTGGGTTTCGGACTGCAATTTTTACTTTCCCCTCATATAGCTGTGAAAGAGAAACCTGTCTAGGGCTTTCAGAAATAGCGGTATTTTCTAAATCTTTGTGCTAACAGTTCCAGGCCCTTAAATACATGCAGGCAACAATGGAATGTGCAATAAATATTTTCTGAAGTTCACAAAGTTTCAGTTGGGGGTGTAGCTCAGTGGTAGAGAGTGTCCTTAGCATGCTGGGTTCAATCTCCAGCACCTCCAGTTTGGGATGTTTATTGGAGACCTGAGTAAGGACAGTTTTGAAGTGACTGTGCAGTCTTGAGTAGCAAAGGAGGGGAAAGTAAGTAATGAGACAAGTGAGGTGCATAGACCTTTTTAAAAAGGTGGATGAAATCGCAGATGGAGAGGAAAGGATGAGTAACAAGAGGGGCTACTGACAAGTTTTAAGAGAGAAGACTACTTTCTACAAAAGCAGGGGAGGAGATTGGAGAGTGGAAACAAGACAGCAACTGCTCTCTGCTATTCCTCGTAGGCTCCTCAAGGCAAAGGGAGAAAATACCTACAACACGGCAAAGTTTAAAAATTCATGTGGGATTTTAAGTCATGAGCCTCACATTAAGGGGGAATAATTACCCTAGACCAGGGTTTCTCAACCTCGGCATGAGAAACATGAAGAAATCCACACAAAGTAGCCTCATAACCAAATTTCAAAATACCAATGATAAAGCAAAAATCTTAAAAGCAGCCAGGGAAAAAAAAGATATGTTCCATACAGAGGAACAGTGGTAAGAATTACTGTGATTACTTCACTTCATTCAAAGGTAGGGAAGAAGTGGTCCCTGGCCAGATGAGTTTGGCTGGAGGGGAGTCAGAAGGTAAATACATCAAAGCCCACAAGACTTTCTGGTAACTGGGGGACACACTATTTCTTCTCTGGTATTGCCAGTTATAGGGTGAAATTATTTATAAAGATATAGATCAAGGGAGACAACACAATTGCAAATAAGAGATAATGATTCTTAATTTGCACATATTGATGCTGAGACGGTTCTTGGATTTTACAGAAGAAAATATACTGGACTTTATTTATAGACTGCTGGTGAGAAAGGCAGGCTGCATGTGGAAAGTGAATGGAGAGAGTAACTGCAGATCGATGATACCTGAAGACATGGGTGTGGACAAGAGGGCCAAGGACGATTAGGTAGAGTGTCTGTAGGTGAAAGAAATGGTAGAGGACCAGGATAGAGACAAGAGAATTCCATCCTGAGACCTCCCGTGGAAGTGGTTCCAAAACGAAACACAGCAAAACAAAACAACAGGCATTCTGATGGTGAGGGCATCTTGGAAAGTCTGATGGGGCTGGTAAGGAACTAGGAGCAGGAACTGTATCCTTTGGTCTAGAATTCATTTATCCTTGAGCATAGCCAAAAAAAAAACCCAAAAAGGATTAAGTTTAGAATATAGAAATAGCAGAGTTAACAGAAAGTACTTTCTACTGACAAAAGATAACTTTTCAAAGAACTACAGAAAAACAAGTGATATATTTCCAAATATATACCCAAAAAAGGATGTACCTTGTGTGGGGTGTAGTCAGTGATAGAGCGCATGCTTTGCATGTCTGAGGCCCCAGGTTTGGTACCTGGCATCTCCAAAGGTGACCAAAGTTTTCAGTCCCCAATTATACTTTGTACCTAATATGTACAGTAACATTGAATTGGCTCTCCTACTTTTCTGTGTTACTTTTTATTCCCACTCATTTCCTGTTCCTGAGCAAAGTAAACATTGTTGCTGCAATAGCTGAAGAAATAAACCAGAAAAGAATAGTACAAACTTGCTCAGTGTCCACGGAAAGCTATCAAATTATTCATATTTTTACCTGGAGTACCATTTTGCAATATTACTGAAGGAAAAGACAGAAATGAAGAAAGAAAGAAGGAAAAAGAAGCCCATGTAAAATTTCTTTATCCATAAGGGCTAATCCAAAAGACACTAGGGGCCTGGGGGCGGGGGAGGGGATTACGATGCTGTGAGCAGAATTCCAACTGTCCCTGGAAAACACTTTGGACTGTAAATCTAATATTTGGACACACAATTATTCATGAACCTCAATGGGTCTCTTTTTTCATGTACCTAGAGAAGACTTCATGAATTGGAACAAGGGCTCTTATTTCCAGAGTAAGAACCTGAAAGAAGACAAGTAAAGAAAGCCCCATTACAAACCTACTTTAATTTCACAGACAAAGTATTTTAATACCCGGAGATGGAGAGCACTTGGCTCTCGGATAAATTCAGCTGATGGAGAGGTTGTGGCTTCCAAGACGTTAAACATCCCCTAGGTTTGTTTGTTTGTTTGTTTTTCACCTTCCCTTTCAGTCTGAAAAAGATTGAGAAGCAGATGCTCAGCTCCAGTGGTGTGTGGTGGGAACAGACTTTCCCTTTCAATAAACCATGCCACCATGGGCTGCAAGAGTCAGTGTAATTGCTTCACGTGGAGGGTTGTAGTATGTCATCTCATTTGTCCCAATTTCGGGCAAAATTGAGGATAATCACTCTCAGTTCTGTAGCTAAAACTACAAATATTCTAGAAGGTGCAGTGCTCTGGGTGAGAAACTGAAAACAGACACCCCAGAAGATGGTTCAGTGCACTGGGCACTCTCAATTTCAATTTCAAGCTTCTAAGTAATCACATTCCATGACATTTAGTGGGAGATCTCATTACACCATCTCCCGCCTGGCATACACTGGATGAGCCAGCCAAACTTCTGGTCAAAGAGCAAAGTATTATATAACCTACAATATAAACAATTGTAATAAAATATTTTTAGGAACCAAGCTAGTCTTGTGGTCCAAAAGGAAATTCCATCTTTCAGAACACAGTTATTGACCCTCCCTGGAGCAAGAACCATTGTTTCAGAGAGAATCACAGCATCTGAGTAAACCATCCTCGACATTTTTCACTGTCATACTGAATTTAGCTCCTGGCTCAGGCATCTCCACTCCAAGTCTAGTCATCACCATCTGTAACTTAAATGGGAGTCACATCACAGATCACACATCACACATCACTTCTTCCTATTTTACAGTTTTTAGTGCTAGTAATAGAGGTTCCAGAGGGCATTTTATTTCTTTTTGAATGTTGTTAACTCTTACCCCAATTGTGATTTGGCTCATGAGGAAGTAGTATCTTCAAAGAAAGAAAGAGAGGAGTCTTGCCTCCACTATATGGTTTCAGCTTTGTATTGTCAGTGAGAGCATTAGGCATGAATTAGCCAACGCCTTAATGTCTAAATCACCTGATTCTCAATAAAAAAGATGAGGACTTACAGTACATTCATGGCCACTTTTCTTTCCCTGGTCCCTTCTTAAGCCACGTTGCAGAAATAGTAGACGTGTTTGTCCTTTGAGGGACTGGTGGAACTGATGTTGTTTCCTTTCACAGGTGGCCTAAGATATCTGAATTTTCAGCTTTTGCTTCTCCTGGAATATCTTATCTTAGAAGCTGTCAAGTAAGAAGTTTGACTACTATGGGACGACCATGCTATGAAAAGTCCAAGCTAGTACTGTGGAAACAGAAAGGCCAAGAGAAATCCACTTAGAGCAGTGCTGATGCACCAGACATATGAATGAAGCTTTCCTGGAACTCTGAGCCCAAACCAGTCACAAGCTTTTAAAGGAGCAGAGAACAATCCTAGCTATTGCCTGAGGAGCAGAAGAAATGACTAGCCACACCGTGCCCGAATTTCTGAC
Source organism: Tolypeutes matacus (assembly GCA_026826555.1). Taxonomy (NCBI): domain Eukaryota; kingdom Metazoa; phylum Chordata; class Mammalia; order Cingulata; family Chlamyphoridae; genus Tolypeutes; species Tolypeutes matacus. The sequence continues at coordinate 444,746 of JAKSZT010040190.1, forward strand.
TGAGGAAATTGTGGGCGAGTGAAATGGGTGGTATTTTTTAAGCCAATAAATTTGAGTTGTTTGAAACACAGTGTTAGGTAAATAAGACAGTCACAGACTGGCAAAGAAGAGGAAAGAAGACATAATAATCACCTCACCTCAAAAGTGATAGCTGGAAAGCGGATGGCCCACTGTTGGTTCTTGTTATTGATAACTAACCTTATGAGTCTATGCTCTTGTAATTGAAACTTAGCCTACTGTTATGGGGTGCCTAAAAGCTGCCACCTGAGAGCCTCCTTGTTGCTCAAATGTGGCCTCTCTCTAAGCCAAACTCAGCATATGAATGCGTTACCTTCCCCCCAATGTGGGACATGACTTCCGGGGATGAGCCTCCCTGGCAACAAGGGACTAATACCAAGTGCCAACTGGAAACATGACTGGTAAAAAACCTTGAATAAAAGGGGGAAAATGTAAAGACAAATGAGTTCATGTGACTAAGAGACTTCAAAGAGAGTCTGGAGGTCATCCCAGAGGTAATGCTTATGCACACCTCAGTAGGATCTCATAGAGCACCAAAGTGGATATCACCCCACACAGAGGGACTCCTGAGGACTCTGGAGACACCCAGGTCCTATATAAGGGGGGATAGCCCCAGAGATTGACACCTTATCAGTGGGCTCAACTTTGGAATCTGTGCTCCTGAGAGTGACAGAGTTGGACTCAAATAAGTCCTCCCTGCATATGGTCCATCAGTCCCTTCTATTCAAACCTATATATGAGGCTGGGGTTTGTAGGTATACTTCCAGAGACTGGAACCTCTGGCCTGCCTATGTGCCAGCCATGCCTGGAATTTCGGTGCAACTCCTACTCTACAGCTCAATGGACTCATCCAAGTCACCTGGTGAGGAGACGATGATGATGGACAATGGCCATCCCAGGGAATGGAGAGAGCCTGCAGCTGAAGGCAGGATAATCCCATCCACTGTATCCATGGGATATAAGCCCACTCTCAGTTGAAGATGGAGTGGACATCACCATTCCAGTCCCCTAAGGATTGGGGGAAGAGCTATGGACTAGAGTGGACTTAATGGTATTCTGTTGTAGACATATTGGGATTCAAGCAATGGAAGAAATTATAACAGTGAGGTGAAGCCAGTGGCCACTAGACACTTTCAGGGTGGGGAGGGGATGGGCAGTTCTAATACAGGGGCTTTTACAGGACTTGGGGATTGTCCTGAGTGACATTGTAGCAATGGATATAGGCCATTTTACATCTGTGTATACCACGCAGAACTGTGTGGGAGAGAGTATGGTCTACGATGTGAACTGTGGTCTATGCTTAGTGGCAAAGCCTCAGGATGTTTATATCCATTGCAGGTGATGTGCCACAGTAATGAAAGACGTTTATGTGAGATGTTATGGGAGGTGTGGGAGGTGGGGAACATGGGAATCCCTGTAATTTTTGTGTAACATTTATGTAATCTAAGCATCTTTTAAAATATATATGGAAAAAAATAACATTTATGTAAGCAAATGCACATATATACATATATATCTATATATCATTTTACAAATATTGGTTTGTATTGTGAAAATTTTGATTTTTACCACCCCCCCCACACACACAAAGTGATAGCTGGAGGGTAGCAGGTGCGTCTCAGTGGTTGAGCGCCTGCCCCCATGTATGAGGTTCTTGGTTCAATCCCTGGTGTCTCCTAGAAAAAAAAAAGATAGCTGGAAGTGGGACATCTATAGCTTTTCTCAGGAAATTTTAGAGTCATAATAATAACCAGTATAAACTTTAAAAGAATAAGATCCACATAGATCAAACTCATGTTTTTGTTTTCCGTAAATACCAATAATAAGTCCCTTATTTCTAATCCTAATGGATAATTTTAAATCCTCACTCTATCCACTGTTCAGAGGTGCTCTCCTACTAGCCAGATGAATTTCCAAAATTCAGGTCCAGAAATGTCTGCAGAATTCCAGGCTCAGGTTATTATGTTCTTAAGCAGACATCCTCAAGGGGTTGTCCCATAGGCATTTAAAATACCTGATATTTAAACCCAAACTCTTTTTTCCCACTTTATTGTCCCAAGTTATGCTCTCAAACCAAAAATAAATCAACAAACCAACAAAGAAATAACAGAATTTCCTCTCCGCATCCTGTACTTACTAGTTTCATGAAAAGCATAAGTATCTGAATAATTCAATCTACCCAGAAGCCTCCCTAAGTACTAAGTAGGATAAAGTAGAAAATCACTGAAATTAATTTATTAACATTTTATTTAACTCAATATATCTAAAATATTATCATTTCAACATGTAATAAATATTTTAAATTTTAATGAGATATTTTACATTCTTTTTGCCTAACAAGTCATTAAATCTGTTATATATTTTACATTTACATCACATCTCAATTCAGATGCTAGATATTCATCATAAATAGTTAATCTGTATTTATATTTCCTAAAATTTACAGCTATAAAAGTAGATTTGCATACTTAAAAGTTTTGCAATAACTAAATCAAGTACCAAAAAATATGTTCCTTTAATATTTGTGCCCATAAAGGCCAAAATGGTTCATTTTTTCAGGCGTCTTGATTTGAAGGATATATTACTTTCAAAATGATTTCTGTTCAAGTTAAATACACTCACTAACTCTTGTTTCAACCAATATCAGACTCAAAAAGTTGTTGCATTTGAATGAAACACAAAACTGCATTGGAGGGGAAGCAAATGTGGCTCAACTGATTGAGCTCCTGCCTACCACATGGGAGGTCCCTGGTTTGGTTCCTGGTGCCTCCTAAAAGGAAGACAAGCACACAACAAACAGACACAGTGAGTCCAAACAAAGGGGGTGGGGGAATAAATAAACATTAAAAAAAAAAAAAACTGCATTGAAATGCAGCTCTAAATTTACACATATGAACAAAATATTCTTCAAATAACTTTTGCAGTTTTTGTAGCCAATTTATGTAATATTGTCAGTTACAATTTAAATCTGCATATTGGTTCATGTTATAAAAATATGTAAATCCTTTAATGTTTAATATTATGAAAATTTTCAGTTTTAACATGAATTCTCATATCTGTTTAGCTAGCTCACAGATAAACTTCTCCTTGTCTTAGAGATTCAGATTTAGCTTGTTCAAATGCATTGTGATATCTGTGAGAATATGTAGATTACACTGCCATCTCTTCTTCGCTTATTGAACATTTGGTAAACACCCCTTGTGTTTCAAGGAAATGTTGAATTAAAATTAATTGTACAAAAATCTTTGTAAGACTCTTCAGTCACGCAAAAAATGGAAAAGTGTTTCATGCTCTTGCATTCTCTAGCAAAGAATGCAAAACCAATAAATGCGTTCTCTTATATTCCTTTCAATGGGACCGAACACTGGCAAGGATCCACAGCATTTGCACACAGACACTGAAGGGGCTTGACAACTGTATCCATGGCAACCTTATAGAGGCCGCTTTAGAAAACTGCGCCCAATTCTTCTCAGAGCTCATCACACAGCAAAACACAGCAAAAGGGAGCAGCTTCTAGTTCTAAAATGCAATAACTGTGGATTTCCCCCCTAACATATGTTATATAAGTATTTCTTATATCTTCTCTGATAGATATAAAAGAATCAATATATCTGTGCCATGAATTCAATTTTTTTTTAGGCCATGAGCTTTTCCTTCTTTTTCTCTTCCCTCTTCCATCTGTGGAGTCCACTGATGCAGATCTTCAGTGGCCCAGGGTTGCTAGAACAGTGTCTGCCCATTAAGCGCATTTGTCACCCTCATTTAGCACCAGGTTTTGTGCTTTCATATCTAAATTTCCAGACCAGCATTAAAGTCACTCATCTTGTCATACTTCATTCCCATCAAATATTGTTAAATGGTTCTCTTCTATCTTCACTCCCCACATTGACCTAAATTCCCTGAGGCAGCACACTTGCCATTCCTTTTGGTATTTTTTGCAACATCTTTTGTGTCTTGCTGGCAGTTTTGTAGACAGAGGGAAGAAAGATGAAAGACGAATTGGGGACAGAAGAGCATAAGCCAAGCTGAACTGGGACTCTGGTAACTTGTCAATTAGCAGAACCTGGAATGGACTGTCTGGAATGGGAAACAGGAAAGGGACCTTTTAGTCTTGCATTCAGATCATGGCATTTGTTGCGTTAAAAAGTTTACAGTCTAGGAATTTTTTTAGGAGGTACCAGGGATTGAACCTGAGACCTCTGCACGCGAGTCCAGGGCTTAACCACAAAGCTACACCCATTCTGGTTGTTGGGGTAATTTGAAATAGTCAGGTAGATTTTGTCCTACTAAATGTTAGGTCCTAGAATATAAAAAACCAGTGTGACCACCACTTTTAGGGGATTTACTGAAGTATAGAGAAAGCACAAAGGTGGGAGCAATTATTAGCGCTGGTGAAAGTAGGGGTGAGGTGGATAAGCCTCATTTAGGAGAGCTCTAGACCGCAGGAAAGGGGCTTATCCCCAGGATTTGAAATGTCCGCAATTTATGTCAAAGTGGACTCTGCTTCCTGCCTTAGTTCACCAGACCCCAAACACCCTCCTGCAGACTCACTTTCTCAAGTAAATTTTCTGGAGATGGAAGGAAAGAGAGTCATACTTCTGTACCTTCAGTTCTTCCTTGCCTTCCCCAGTAAACACTCAGTGTTCAGCATTTTAAGCCTTGAAATGAAAACTTGCCTGGGATACGTCCATCAATATCTTATGGAGGATCTTGGGTGAAGAAACAGCACAACTGGCTCCATGCACTAGGCTCGAAAGCCTCCCAGGGAGAGAAGCCATCACAGCTGCTCTTTCTCGGTGTTATCCAGCACAGCCTCACTTTTCCTAATTTAATAAGGGCACTCCTTGGAGGGCTTCCCGGGCTCTTTGGATTTATTCTTTCAAACATCTCTATCTGTGGATTTCTGTAACAGACTTTCCTGCTGTGGTAGTGGATGCTCAGGCGTAAGACAGCTTGACAGCTCTGCTGAGTTTCCCAGCCTTGCTCCGCTGCCCTGTGTTTCCTCTGGCCCTGTCCACTCCCTTATTTAAAGTTGGTGGGATTTTGAGGGTTCTGTTTTCCCCAAACAGCCTGTGGACACAAGCCTCAAGCTAGGGACAGACATGAAGGTGTGGAACCAGAGCTAAGGACAATTTCAGAACCCGTGACGTGTGAATCGGGAAAATGGATGGAGGCGGGCGTCTGCCCCTACATGGTGACAAGTCCCAAGCACTCGTTTGACTATGTCCAGTGCCTCCCTCTGGACTGAGGAGCACTTCATTTGCGCCAGTGGAGATTTGTGATTTTTCTGAGACTTTTCTTGGTTGAGGCAAGTAAGTTTCACCAAACAGCTCGCTAGTGAGTGGATTTTGGAGCCAGTTAACAGGCGTGGGAAAGTCATAGGATGTCAGCTGATGTCATTCAGACCGACATCCAGTTACCTTTCCAGGGAAGCCGCCACAGAGTACCCAGGTTAGTAATTATACAATTAGTGGAATTTAACCAATGGACTTCCTCCAACCTAAGGAAACCAGAAGAGAACAAAAGTACTGTTTTTTAAGACTCTCCCAAAAGGCCGCCGTGTTGTGGAGGGGGCATAGCTCGGTGGTAGGGTGCTTGCTTCGCATGTAAGAGGCCCTGGGGTCAATCCCTGGCACTTCCACTCAGCTTTATTTTCCACTACAACCAGAGAATGGAACGACCCTCCCCATTCCTCTCATACATCTTGTCACGATTTCCCTGCACACATTAAAAAAAGAAAAGAAAAGATAAAAACAAAAGAAGCAGCTTGACTTTATTGCAAGGAAGTTAGGGAGGAGCAAGGCTGAGTGAGGGTCTCCACAGGAACTCCCATTGCCAGGAGAAGAGAGGCTCAGCCGTCCTGCCCTTGGTCCATCCTGCGGGCTGGAGGCGCAGGTAGGTCCCTGCTGCTTGGGGCCAAGGTGGGAAACTTCCTTTCCTGCTTTCTTCAGGCCTCTAGCAGTGTCCACGCGTGCTCCGACTCAGTGGAGACCTTCTTACTGGGCAGGTCACTTGCAGACTTAACTCCTTCCAGCTTGTTGAGAACACGAGTGACAGGCTTTGCGCAGCCCTCACAGCTCGTGTCCACGAAGAACTCGCGCTTCGGCATGACCCGCGGCGGCAGCAGGGGCGGCGGCGGAGTCTCACCCGGCGCTGGCCCACGAAGACCTTTTAATGTATCATTTCCCTTCCGCGGGCCTCAG
>JAKSZT010040190.1:592366-605350 GCA_026826555.1 Tolypeutes matacus
AAAAATCACACAAGTGGTAGTTTCTAAAGGTGAGTTACAGTCTGAAATCTTTTTATTGAATATTTCATCTTGTGACATTGAAATCCTCATGTCTGTCTTTGCACATTGAATGGATCTTGTACAAATGCATGAAGATTTTAAAATAGCACATTGGCCCATTGAGTTATGTAGATCTTCCAGCAGGGACACGTTTCATTCATATTTCCAAAAGGTGATACTTGTTACAATTAACACAGATCCCGCCAGAAAATGTGTAAGTATTGGAAAGCTGTCAAGCTTAGGGTGATGGACACAAGTTTTTCAAAACTCTAATTTTCTCTTTTTTTTTTTTCAATAACTTTTTCTTTTTTAAAGATACTTAGATTACATAAATGTTACACAAAAAATATAGGGATTTCCATATGCTCCACTCCCCACACCTCCCACATAAACATCCTTCAATTAGTGTGGCACATTCATTGGAATTGATAAACACAATACGGCTTTGCCTCGAGCTTAGACCATAGTTCACATTGTAATCTACCCTCTCTCCACACAGTTCTGCATGTTATGTGATGAAATAAAATGGCCTATACCTGTCACTGCAGTGTCATTCAGGATGATTCCCCAGTCCCAAAAAAGCCTCCATATTACACCTGTTTTTCCCTCTCCCTGCCCCCTGAGCCTCTGTGGCCACTGGCTCCACATCGATGCTGTAATTTCTTCCATTGCTAGGATCACAATATGCCTATAGTAGAAAACCAGTAAGTCCACTCTAGTCCATAGTTCTTTCCCCAGTCTCGAGGATTCTGGGATAGTGATATCTGCTCCACCTCTGAGAGGGGGCTTATATCCCATGGGGAAGATGGATGGGCCTACCTTGCTTGCAGTGCAGACTTTCTCTGTTCCTTGGGATGGTCATTGTCCATCATCATCTCCTTGTTAGTTGTCCTGGGTGAGTTCAATGTGCTGTAGAGTAGGTGTTCCAACCCTGCTGAGGCTCCAGGCCCAGCTGGCACCTGGACAGCCCAAAGACTCGAGTCTCTTGGACGTACTCCTACCAACTCCAGCACCAAGTATAGGTTTAAATGGAAGGGACAGATAAGCCATGTGCAGGGAAGACATAATTGAGTCCAACTCTGTCACTCTCAGGAGCACAAACCCCAAAGTAGGGCCCACTGGCAAGGCACCAAACTCTGGAGCTATCTGTCCTGACCATAGGATCTGGGTGTCTCCAGGGCCCTCAGGATCCCCACTATTTGGGGTAGTATCCTCTATGGCAGTCTATGAGATCCTGCTGAGATGTGCATAAGTGTTACCTTTGGGATGACCTCCCAACTCACTTTGAAGTCTCTTAGCCATATAAACTCACTTGTCTTTACCTTTTCCCCCTTTTATTTGAGGTCTTTTTCCAGTTGCATTGCTAGCTGGTGCTTGGTAGTAATCCCTCAGTGCTAGGGAGGCTCATCCCTGGGAGTCATGTCCCATGCTGGGGGGGAAGGTAATGCATGTACATGCCGAGTTTGGCTTAGAGAGAGGCCATATTTGAACAACAAGGAGGCTCTCAGGAGGCAACTCTTAGGCACCCCACAATACTAGGCTAAGTTTCAATTTCAAGAGCAAAGGCTCACAAACATAGTCCTCAATATCAAGGGCCCATCAGTGGATCATCCTCCTTCACCAGTCATTGCCCCTGCACTTGGGGGACTGTTGCTGTTCCCTTAGAGAATGTGGCAGAGCTCTCCAGGATGGGAATTCAATATTCTCTCAGTTATTGTGTGAATCTCCACCCACTGTGACAATGCCCCGTGAACATTTGAACATTTTTATATACCTCATATATATGCCCAGGTGGACTTTCTCCCATGTATCCCCCATCACTGACACCCCACACCAATGATCATCCCCTGCCCCAGTTGTAACCCTTCTGTGATCCAAAGCTTCTTCAAAAATGAAGCCAATAAAATAGCCAAATTCAATTAATAGGAAAATGAAATAATAATTTATATATAAGAAATAAAATACATAAAAATTTTTTAAAATAAAATAAAAAAAGATTGGGATATTAAAAAATAATGAAAAATATCAAAAAAAATTTTGACATTTTGCCTTTCATCACTATAATATCTGGTGACCTGTTGGTACAATGGTAATTTCTTTCACTTCTTCCCCAGTGACTTACTATTTTCATTTTGTTTTCAAAGAAGTTTAAGTCACAGTAAATTCACATACAGAATACAGGAGACTCTCATATACCCAACATCCTCCCCCTTTCCTCCTTCCCATATTAGTACCTTTTTATATGTGGATGGTCCCTTTGTAATACCTGATATACAAATAGTGAAACATAGCTACTACCCATGGTCAATGGTTTACATTTTAGACAGTACACTTTTATAAATTTTGATGATACTTAACATGGCCTGTGTCCATCATTGTAAGATCATGTAGAACACTTCCACTGCCCACTAAATACCCCCTGTTCAATCTATTCTATTCCTCCCTCCCTCTCCCCTCAGGGCCCATGACGACCCCCTGGCTTCACTCCTTGAATGACAAGATTCATAGTTACATGCAACAAGACTGAGGTCTTGACACACTGGTTTGTCCTCCCCTATTAGGAACCACCCATGCTCTTGAGAGACTCCCACCTCTCTATTTGTGAACAAATCGGTCACCCCCAGGATGGGAGTCCAAATCCTTCCCCCTCATTATGTGGGTCTCCACCCATTGATACAACACATTATCACAAAATGATCACTCACACACTCCCTAGGAGCCTGCTCCAGGTGGGCCCTGTCCTGGTGCCCCCCCCCCCATTCAACACCCTAAACCAGTAACTCCTCCTAGTCATATTGCCATCTTGCTCATCTTCTCCAGGACACATCAGGAACCAAACCCTGGACCTCCCAAGTGGTAGACGGGAGCTCAATCACTTGAGCCACATCTGCTTCCCACAGTTTTTTTTGTTTGTTTGTTTGTTTGTTTTTGTTTTTGTTTTTTTAATACCTTTCTCAGCTTTGGTAATGCCTCACAAAATGATTTTGAAAGTGTATATACTTTCTCCTCTATTTTCTCTTGGAGTTTCCATAGTAGTGATGTTAATTCTTGCTTAAATGTATGATAGAATTCAACAGTGACGCCACTTGAGCCTGGAGTTTCCTTTGTGGGATAGTTCCTTATTGTGAATTTAATTTCTTTAATTGATACAGAGCTGTTCACATTTTCTATATCTTCTTGATTCAGTTTTGATAAATTGTCTCTTTAAAGGAATCTGTCCATTTTGTCTCATTTATCAAATGTATTGGCATACGTTGTTTCTATTAGTCCTTTACTATCCATTCCATGCTAAAAATTTACATTTAAATACTTTTTGCCAAGGTTAAATTTATTTTGAAAAATACAAAATGTGGCATTTCCCAGGTCCAAGTGTTTTGGAAACAGTTCCCAGCACTGCATAATGGCCTGCCCCCACCCCCTCTAAGGCCTGTCCCCCCACTCTCACTCCAGCCTCTCCCCAAGTCCCTGGCCTGATTCCACCCCAAGACAGTACTGGCAGGGTGAGAAGGTTATTATTTACTTCATGCTATCTCATCCCAGATGGACTCTAAGTAACAAAAACAACAACAAAAACCACACAGAACAAGATTTAAAAAATGAAATCAGAGGCAAAATTGGGCTGAAGTGAAAATAAAGGCATTTTTAAACAAAGTGAAAGCAGGAATATGTTTAGCACCCACATATGGCCTTAAGCTTTCACCCTCTTACTCCAGGAGGTCCCTGAATTGGGCTCTGTGTTTCCTGGAAGCCAACTCAAAGAGGAAAGTTAGTCACAGGACCCAAAACATACGTATTAGACAGCTATTCACAAGAAACCTGGTAATGCCTTACTGACACTTGAGAGAAGTTTCTTTCCCAGAGCTCACCAAGAGAAATGCTATTGATTTTTGCATATTTATCTTATAGCCCATCACATGGCTGAAATTATCTATAAGTTCTAATAGTTTTGTTGTGGACTTTGGAGGATTTTCTAAGTATAGGATCATAACATCAGTGAATAATGAAATTTTTACTTCTTCCTTTCCTTTTTGGGTGCCTTTTATTTCTTTTTCTTGCCTAATTGCTCTAGCTAGAATTTCTAGCACAATATTGAGTACCAGAGGGAGAGTGAGCACACTTGTCTGATTCCCGATCTCGGTGGGAAAGCTTTCAGTCTTTCACCTTAAGTACATTGTTAGCTTGAGGGACCCCAGGGGACGTGGCTCCACCTGGCTCTGTGGGAGTTCACTCTTAGGGGACTTGAGCTCAGCCTCAGAGACTCCCCACATGGAGCCGACCTCCTGGCTTCCCCTGGGACCCCCCAGTGCAGTGAAGAATTGGCCTCGCTGCCGGCAGAAGCCCATGCTGAGAAGGACCTCCCCTGCTGGCTGCGGGCAGGGTGCACCTGGCCCCCAGGATCCACCTGAGCCATGGATTGACCAAGAGCCTGAACTGGGAAGGGAGGGGAGGGAAGGGAAGGCCAGGCTGCAGGGATGTTTCTTGTTTTTGAAAAAGCTAGGCACAGCAGGAGCCCAGCGCTGCAGGAATTTCCCCTGGTGTGGAGGGCACTGCCCACTGCCTGCCTCTCAGAGCTGACTCATCCTCTGGGCGCCAGGTCTTGAAGAGGTTTCCCCAGAAACATCTCAGATGTTTAACTCTCCCCGTCCCCACAGCCAGGCCCTCACCAGCTCTCACCAGACTCGATGTCCACTCGTGCATGCTCCCTGCCTCTGTTCTCACCCCTTCCATCAACCCCGCCTCCTGTGAGGCAGAGCTCATTCTGCTCTGCTCAGAGTCCCTTCCAGAACCATCCATCCAGTGCAAAGGCAGCCCTGGTCCCAGGCCAGCTTGCAGTAGGGATGCAGCCTTGCATTTGGGTCCCCTCTCTCAGCCACCCTCCCCAAGGCACCCTGTCCAGCCAGGCTGAGCTGCACTTGCTTTCCAGCACTAACCCACCCCAATTCCTAAACGTGCTAGAGGAACCTAGGCCTAACCAAATTGGCCCGCCCGGCTTGGCAGTAGATTCTGTGGCCCCGCATGGGGTCCACCTGCACAGGCTCAGTAACCAGGTCATCTCTAACCTCCTCATCTCATTAGCGTAAAACTGCCTGTCTTAGGACACTGTAAAACTATCATAATTCCTGCAGTTAGGAGAGGGAGATTTTAGGTCTCTAGGTCCTCTGATCTCCTTGCTTTGCACTCAGCAACAAACTTTCCCTCTTTGAAACCCTGCTGTCTCAGGAATTGGTTATTGGGGCACATTGGGCAGAGAACTCCCCACTTTTGCTCCTTAACAGTTTCTTCAGAACTGGACTATTGAAGAAAGCAGCAGTTTGCCCCACCCCAGCTCATTTCCAGTTGTATGGAATATGAGAAGGTAAAAGAATACGGGTTTGTATGGCCTAACTGTAAGGCCTGTGGTTCTAGATGAGAAGATCGAGGGTTCAAGTTTTTCTGTGGATACTGCCTTCGTTCTATGCCCTTCTAAATCCAGGTTGCAGAAGCTCTAGCAGCTGCTGGATTTCACTGCCCGCAGCTGAGGACCTGATGTGCTCGAGTTTGCTTTTTCTGTGAGAGACCCTCAGTGGAAGAAAACAGCATCCTCAGTCAAAGAACCGTCAGAGACTACCCTGGGCTGGCTCTGGTAAGACTGTGGGCCACAGGCAGCCTCTCTTTCTGCCCTCGTAGCCTCCCTCCAACCTGCAATGGCGGTCTGTAAATTTACCTGTTTTCCTGTTTTACAGGCTCTGCTTCCCTTGATGATTCTGTTGCTGAAACAGTAGCAGGGACAGTGCCACCAGCAGCGCCATCATCTTGAGCCCTGGACATGTCAGCTAGGATGTCAGCGGGTGGGTCGTGAACTCCATTATTTCAAAACCACACACATTCATGCTCTCTTCACAATCCCCAACAATTCTCTACCTCCCCCTTTTATGTGGTCACGTGGAACTAAATGCATTATTGGATGTTTCCCTATTTCTGCTTCCTGGGTCTCTGCGCCACCCAGTGGGGCAGTATCAGCACAAGGAAGACAAGGAAAAGGAAGGAATTAGAGAACATGTTGGCTCACTCGGGATCTCTTAAATAAGATGTAAGGAGCCCGGGACCACAGTAATGTGTCCAAGTACCCTTTTTCTATTTTGCAGGGTCATTGAAGTGCAAAGGAAGAAAAAAAAAGGACTGAAAGAAGAGAGAGAGAGAGAGAGAGAGAGAGAGAGAGAGAGAGAGAGAGAGAAGACGCTCAATAATTCATTTTATTCCCTTAGTTTTCTGTACTGTGTTTGGGTCATGCAACTGCTGGAGGTGACCAAATGGAAAAGTTTCTTCCTATGAAATTAATTTTAGTAATATACTTAACTATCCTTATATAACCAAAACACTCTCCACCCCATCCCACCCCAGCACTCCTGTGAAGTGTCTACTCTGGCTAACATGCCACTAAGTTTGCCTTCAGTGCCTAGAGAGACCAAGTGCATAATGATTTAAAAAAAGAAAAGAAAAAAAAAAAAATGCAAGTACATGGAATGACCGCACTAAACCTGTAGATAAAATGCTTCCTAAAATAAATAATTGGCCCAGGACCCACAGCCAAGCCTCAGCCAATTAGGTGTCAAGGCCAGACAGGCTCCCTCCTGAGCGCCTGCTGTGGATGTTTTCCCTGGAGAAGGGCATCCAGGGGTAAGGACACCCCAGCCTGGTAAAGGGTGTCAGACAGGCCAACGGGGAGCAAACCAAGCTCAGTTCCCTCTCAAAGACGCGCTGATTCAACAGGAAACAGGTACACAGGCAGCTCCAGGTTAGAAATCACAAAGCTTTGGGAATCCTGAAAAGGTGCATCAGAGGACGAGAAACTCCTGGGTGTTTTCTGGTCACACAAAGCAGATGTGACCTGGTTGACCCTGAAAGAACAGAGAAGTGGCTCTTCGCCAGGGGAAGCCGCCAGCACACCGTGGAACTCGCATTTTACTTGCCTCCATTTTCCATATGAGGGAGAAACCTTTCCCGCTTCATAGGGGGCCCCTGTTGGATGGTAACTGGGATCCCCTGGCATTGCCTATTTAGAGTTAAAGCAACGGGGGAAATGGGATGAGTGAGAAAACACAGGAAAGTGGATATTGTGCATATCAGTTGGGAATGAGCCGATCCATATTTATCTCTTACTGTCGGATAAGTAAGAAATTTGAAGACCTCTAATTCTGGACACGCTTTGTTCCCTTTTCCAGCTCCTGCCACTCACTCACCTGAAAGCTGCGGATTCGCAGCATCGGTGTCTCTTCAGTGGGCAGAGCTCCCGGGGCGCTCTCTGCGCGGGTCAGGAGGGGAGACCCGTGGCGGGCCCTGCGGCTGCTCTGGCCGGAAAACAATAAGAACGAAGGGAAACTCTCCGTCCTTCAATAATAGCATAAAATGCGAGTCGAGGTGAGTCGTGCACTAAGATGCACGCTTTGTTTCGCGCTCGCGGGGGACCTGGCATCAGCGAGAGCTTGTCGCCCCTTCACCCTGGGCTCCACGAGGTCGAGGGTCACAGAACTCCGTGCACCTTAGGACCTGAGACACGACGTCCTGCAGAGGGGAGGGTCGAGCCCGGGGTCTCGAGCCTGCAAAGCCCGCAAAGCCCGCGCCCTAGTGCTGAGCTCTCCACGGCACCAATACCTCCTGGAAACCGCGTGTTGGGGAATAAGGTTTATTACTTCAGGATCCTGCATTGTGGAATTAGTGTTTAGTGCTAAGGGGCTTCAGCAGCTACTTTGGACAGGAGGCGCTAAGGAACCAGCGCGGGAAAGCGGTTCTTTCCCTAATTTTCTTTTCAATTTGCAGTGCCATCGCAGAGCAAGCAAGAAAAAGAAGGACGGGAAGAAGAGAGAGAAGAGATTCCATAATTCCTGTTGGATTCCCTCCGTTTTCTGAGCAGTGATTGGGTCGTGCAACTAACTGCCAGAGGCGGCCGAGCAGAAAAATGTCGTTTTGCCCGTTCGGCCACTTTTCCTCCCTCTTCCTCTAGGAACTCCTCCATTAGAATATTAGATGACATTTCAGGACCGGCCCGGAGCCCATATGTTCTTGAGTGACTGAGTAGGTGAAGTCAACAAGGTAAGATTAAGGATGAAGGAATACAGCGGCATTGCTAAAAAACTTTAAAAACCATTTTTAAAGAACATCTAGTAAGCAATCCCGGCTGGCCAAAATAGCTCCACTGGGAGAGATTTAGACTCAAAATCTAAAGGTCCCTGCTTCTATCCTGGGTTTCAGTATATGTGCAAGTTTTGCATACTTTCTATCCCTCCTTTAATAGCTGCATCCCATTCCCAAAAAGTTAATATATCACTGTATTTTTACAGCCTTTTGGAAATCCAATCAAGGTTGGATATATAAACATTTTCTCCTTTGGTTGTAAATCCACCCAATTCTTCTATGAAGTGTTAAGTGACAGAGTGGGTGTTTAATTAGAAATTTCAAAACCTAGGAAATTATGTCGGTAAGAATTTCTGATGCACAAATACCGTTGCATATTCATTTACCTTTGAGAATATCTATTTGTGTGGTTGGGGAGGGATGTTTTGAATCACAAGAAATGACCAAAAGACCTGCAGTAAATGGTCCACTTTACTGTGGAGTGTATATATGTTGGTGTGATATATGCAAGGAAAATCAAATTTTGCAAATCTGAATTCTGAATTTCTATCTGAAGCTACTCCACTACTAAACTTCCAGAAGAAGGAAAATGATTGAACATCAGTTACTTTTTTAATTGTTAAATTATTATTAAGTATAAATATAAACATAAATTATTATTAAATTATTATGTTACCATATGCAGAGGAAAACCTAAATGAGCTGATACACTTAGTGTACATTTAAAATTTTTGAATTATAAACAAATGAACAAATGATCACTTAGGAAAGGAAAACCAAAGCAAAGTTTCCTTATAAGTCTTCTAATTTCTCTGTAATAGAAACCATGTTCAAATTTTTAGAAAAACCTTTTTTCCTAAATGTAATATCATATTAATAAATAAACTATAGTTACCTCAGTAAATTGGAAGGAGGCCCTCAATATTGAGAACAGTTTATGTCTGTTAATTATCATTTGAATAAAATGCTAAGCATCAAAAAAATAAAGAAGTGGCATACTTTAAAATTTTCCAAAATTTGAATCTTCTTTTTTTTTTTAATTCTAAGAACAATTTGTGGAGGTGTGTCTTTCATAAATAAACATACATAAATAATACGTGTATTGTAAAAGTTGTGAATTCACAAAACCACAAGCACAGCCTCATGCAGGGCTTCCACACGTCACTCCACCACAATCACCTTGCCCTGTTGTGAAACATCTGTAAAGCATTATGAAAGAGCACTGTCAAAGTATGGCTACTCACTATAGCTGGTTTTTCACATTTGGTGTATTTCCCCCCCAACCCACTCTATGTATTTTTTGTTCATAAACCGTTCAGTTTATCTGAAGTGCGCAATCAATAGCTTTTGGTATAATTACCGAGTTGTGCATTCATCACTTCATTCAATATAGAACATTTGCATTACGCAAACAGACACAGATGTTAGTGCTGCTAATCACAAGCCCTATGATGTGTTTTCACCATTTCTATTCATTTCTAAACATTTACAAACAATTTTTTTTTAAACCAATTCTGAGCAGATTAAACCTCAGCTTTCCGTTCTCTAACCACATTATTTTCTTTGGTGACTGATATTCTAGCTATTAACTGCATGAGGTTGCTCTTTATATTTAGTCCATAATAGCACAGATGTACACTGTTTGTCCTCTTGTGTCTGGCTTGCTGCACTCAACATATTGTCCATCCACGTTGTCACATGCTTCACAACTTCATTTCTTCTCACAGCTGATTAATATTCCATCGTGTGAATACACCACAGTTTGTTTATACATTCGTCAGTTGAGGGACACCTGGGCTGTTTCCATCTTTTGGAATTGTGAATAATGTTGCTATGAACCTTGGTGTGTAGATGTTTATTTGTGTCACTGCTCTCAGTTCTTCTGGTTATTACCTAGTAGCGGTATTGCCGGGTCACATGGTACATCTATATCTAACTTCCTTAGGAACTGTCAAATAGACTTCCACACTGGCTGGACCATTCTACATCCCCACCAGCAGTAAATAAGCATTCTTATCTCCAAAACTTATAGTTTTCTGTTTTATTAATACTGGTCATTCTGGTAGGTATGAAATGATATCTCATTGTAGCTTTGATTTGCGTTTCCCTAATGGCCAGTGATGCTGAATATTTTTTCGTGTTTTTTCTTTTTCTTTTGCCATTTGTATTCTGTAGAAAAATCTCTATTCAGCCCCCCCCCATTTTGAAAAATTGATCATTTGTCTTTTTATTGTTGAGTTGTAGGATCTCTTTATATATCATGGATGTTTGTTCTTTGTCACATCTATGATTTCCAAATATTTTCTCCCATTGAGTAGACTGCATTTTTACCCTTTACAAAGTCCTTTGAGGTTCATAAATGTTTAATTTTGAGGGGGTCCCATTTATCTATTTTTCTTTTATTGCTCATTCTTTGGGTGTAAGGTTTAAACAGGCTTCCACCTACTACAAGGTCTTGTAGATGTTTTCCTACATTATCTTCTAGTAGGCTTATGGTCCTGGCTTTTATGTGTAGGTCTTTGATTCATTTTGAGTTGATTCTTGTACAAGGAGTGAGATAGGGGTCCTCTTTCCTTTTTTTGGTTAAGGATATCCAGTTCTCCCAGTTTCATTAACTGAAGGGACTGTTCTGTCCCAGAAAAATGGACTTGGTAGGATTAATGAAAATCAGTTGCCCATAGAGGTGAGGGTCTATTTCTGAACTCTCAATTCAATTCCACTGATCAATGTGTCTATCTTTATGCCAAAAACATGCTATTTTGACCATTGTAGCTTTATAATACACTTCAAGGTCAGGAAGCATGAGTCCCCTGACTTTGTGCTTCTGTTTTAGGATGTTTTTGGCTATTCTGGATACCTTTCCCTTCCAATTAAATTCGTAATTGACTATTCTATTTCTGTAAGCTGTAGAATTTTTATGCTATTGCACTTAATCTATAAATAAATTTGGGTAGAATTGACATTTTCATGAAGTTAAGTCTTCCATTCCATGAACATTGAAAGCCCTTCCATTTATTTAGGTCTTCCTTGATTTATTTTATTTTATTTATTTATTTTTTTCTCAAAGATTTTATTTATTTATTCATTCATCCCCCCTTGCTGCTTGTGCTCTCCGGGCCAGCCAGCCACGCCGCGCGGGCAGGCCCGCCCCCACCAGGAGGCCCCGGGAACCGAACCCGGGGCCCCCCACACGGCAAACGGGAGCCCCACTGATTGAGCCACAGCCGCCCCCCTTATTTTATTAATAGCAATGTTGTTTAGTTTTCTGAATACAGATATTTTACATTCCTGGTAAAATTAATTCCTAGCTATTTGAGCTTTTTTGTTGATATTGTAAATGAATTTTTTTCTTGATTTCCTCCCCAGGTTGCTCATTAGTAATGTTTGGGAAAGCTACTGATTTTTTTGAGTGTTGATCTTGTATCCTGCCACTTTGCTGAACTCATTTATTAGCTTGTTAGCTTTGACAAATTAGCTTTGTTGTAGATATTTCGGAATTTTTTATTTTTTTTTATTTTTTTTAAAGATTTTATTTATTTATTCATTTATCCCCCCCTTGCTGCTTGTGCTCGCTGGGTCAGCTAACCACGCCGTGCGGGCGGGCCTGCCTTCACCAGGAGGCCCCGTGAACAGGGCCCAGGGCCTCCCATATGGTAAACGGGAGCCCTACTGATTGAGCCACAGCCGCTTCCCTCGGAATTTTTAAAATATTGGATCATGCCCTCTGTTTTACTACCTCTTTTCCAATTTGGATGTCTTTTATTTCTTTTTCTTATCTAATTGCTCTAGCTAGAACTCTTGGCACAATGTTGAATGACAGTAGTGACAGTGGGCATCCTTGTCTTTTCCTGATCGTAAAGGGAAAGCTTCCAACCTCTCCCCATTAAGTACAATGCTGGCTGTGGGGTTTTCACATATGCCCTTCATTATGTCGAGGAACTTTCCTTGCACACCTGCTGCAACCCAACTCCTGAAGAGCACGGGTCCTGGTGACAGCAAGACCGAAGAACACACCTGGTACAGTATTAGATATAAACTATTTATTGGGACTTACAGACAGGGGAGGGTCTCCGAAGGCAGAAATTCAGAGAAAGAGGTTAGTGCTTCCCAAAGAGGCCAGGAAAGTGAGGGACAATATATAGGGTCTCAGAACAAAAACACTTCATAACAGAGTTACCTAAATGGGGCCTGGTGATGTTATTGTAGGAAGAAACTGTGCAGCCTGGAGAGAGGTACTGTCTACGATACCATCTGTACCTTTGTACATTGCTCCTTTGGGAGGGTTGTTACATTTTAACTTATGTCCTGGGGTGGGCAGGGGGCTGCGTGCTGTGGGCTGTTTCCCTTAGGGAGGGGCAACCTGGGCCAGGGTCCCACTGGACCCCACAATACCTATCTTTTAAAACATTTTTATCAGAAAAGGATGCTTGATTTTGTCAAATACTTTTTTTGCATCAATTGAGATGATCATGTGATAAATTTAAAAAAAAAGTAAAAAAAAATAAGTCTTTAAAAAAACTTACATGTGGGTTGACTGACATCCCGAATATTGGCCTCAGGAGGGAAGCCTTTATTATTATTATTTTAAAAAGAGGTCCTGTGCATTAAACCCGGGACTTCGTTCGGGAAGCAGGCGCTCAACCACTGAGCTACACCCGCTCCCCAAGAAGCCTCCATTCTTTGGTCCCCTGTGAGGACTGAGATTTGAGAACGTGTCCAGTAGCATGGGTGGGGGTGGGGCTGATTAAAAGTTATCTCCTTGGAGCATTCGGCATCTGTCTTCTCCTTCTATGTGGATCTAAATTTCCTGAGCCAGCTTTTCGAGTTCTGCTC
>JAKSZT010040190.1:605450-621652 GCA_026826555.1 Tolypeutes matacus
TCAGGGAGGCCTGGTCCTGGGACCTCCACAGGCTTCCAGAGGAGTGAGGACCCCGAGGAGATTCTGGTGACCTCTACTGCTGCTGACCATACTAGAAATTAAAACGGATTTTAAAATGCTAATTCCTTTAGAATATTTATACCCAAAACTCATTAACCTTGATAACTAATTCCAAAGGAAACAATGTAATAAGATGACCACTCTTTTACATTTTTGCAAATCTTTCCAAGCACTCTCAATAGACCACCCCTGGACTTTTCAGATTCCATTCTGTTTTTTCGGTTCGAACAAAAAAATTCAGCCTGGCACAAATATGTTGTTGGAAAAGAGAAGAGTATTTTTAATAGCCATTTCAAGCGAGGGTTGACATTCATCTTTGATACTATACTAACAGTACACAAATGGTAGTTTCTAAAGGTGGCTGGCAGTCTGAAATCTTGTTGAATATTTCATCTTGTGACATTAAAATCCTCAGGTCTGTCTTTGGACATTGAATGGATCTTGTACTAACGCATGATGATTTTAAAGTAACACATTGGCTCACTGAGTTATGTAGATCTTCCACTATTGACACATCTCATTCCATATTTCAAAAAATTCATACTTGTCACAACACAGATCTCACCAGAAAATGTGTAAGAATTGGAATGCTGCCAAGCTCAAGGTGCTGGATGCAAGTTTGCAGAAATTCTAATTTTCTCTTGAGAGATTATCTTCTGTCATTGGTGACAAATTCCATGAGATTTTCTTGCGGTGACAGATTCACATAGTTCATTTTCAAGAAAGTGTCACCCCAGCATCCAAATCCAAATAGCCTTAGTTTCTCTGTCATTGATACTTTCAAGTAAAAATTGTTTACCATAAAAAAAAAAAAAAAAAAAGGCCAGTTCAGTTCACACAAATTGTTTTCTTTTGGACGAATGTGTTACATTGGAACAGCAGAAGTGCTTTATGTAACTTCCCACTGCATATGATAGAAAAAGAGCTGGAAGTGCTGGGCCTCCATGTCTGGCTACTGGAAATGAGCCAGTCCCCATGACACACTTCTCTATGGGCCAAGCAGCATCTTCTCCTTCCTTTGGGTGTTGCATCATTTATGACTATCTTATCTGTTTTGATATTTTAAGAAGATGGTTTTGCATTTCACATGGCATTTTAACTGTATTCAGTGGGAGGATTTGTCCACATAACCTAGCTCAGTTTTCCAGAACTGGAAATCATAAGGCAAAAGAGTTCAGTGAAAGATCCTTGGTCCTGGAGCAGAGAATCAGAATGTGGGTCCTAATGCATGGCCCAGACATGAGCCGTCAGGTCCTGCACTGGTGCAGGAGATTAAAAGTAATTTGTTTTTTTTTTGAAAACCTTTCTCTTGCAAACACAGAGAAATTCAAAATATACTCCAGGATGTACCAAGATAAGTCTCATCACCCCCACTGCCAGCACCAGCTACCAGGGACATCATCAAGGTTTGCAATATCTCACTTCCCTTCCTAGAAAAATAAATTGAAGTATTAATGTATGTTGTTATGAGAGTGAAAGCTCAAGTCAGAGAGAAATCCCATGGTAAGGATTTCTATCCAGAGTACATAAAGAACCCTTAAAGAACCCTTAAAATTCAATGATAAGCAAACAAACAACCCAATTTTAAAAATGGGCTAAAGTCTGAACAGACACCTCACAAAAGAAGATACACAGGTGGCAAATAAGCACATTAAAACATGCTCAGCATCATTTGTCATTAGGGAAGTGCAGAAGAAAACCACAGTGAGATGCCACTGCACATACCTGTTAGAATGGCTAAATTAAAATAAAATAAGATAAACTGGTCAGCTAGTTTCCTATTGCCAGTGGAACAAATTTGCATACATTTGGTGGCTTTAAACAACAGAAATTTATATTCTCACAATTCTGGAGACCAGAAATCCAAAATCAATCTCCCTGGTTGAAATCAAGGTGTCTGCCAGGCCTTGCTCCCTCTGGAGGCTCAAGCAGAAAACCTGTTTCTTGCCCCTTCAGTTTCTGGTGGCTGCCAGCTCTCCGTGGCTTCTGGCTGCATCACTTTGTCCTTAAGGCCAACATCGTCCAATCTCTGCTCCGTCTTCTCATCACCTTCTTCTCTGTGTGTAGTAAAATCTCCCCCTTCTTCCCTGTTATGAGATCCATGTGATCACACTTAGGGCCCATGGGGATAATCCTGGCTAATCCCCCCATGTCTAGATCAATTACATATGCAAAGGCCCCTTTTGCCATATAAGGTAATATTCACAGGTTCCAGGGATTAGGATGTAGAGATCATTGGCCGGGTGGGAGGTGTTTTCAGTCTGTCACGAGTGGTGACACCTGCACTGGCAAGGACGTGGAGCCCCAGGAGCCCTCACTCACTGCTGGCAGGAAGGACAAAGGGTGCAGCCACCATGGAGGGCATTTGGCAGGTTCTTAAAAAGCTAAACATACAACCCAGCAATGCCACTCCCAGGTATTAGCTCATCTAATCAAAAGACTTATATTTAGGTAAAAACCTGTACAGAAATGTTTATAGCAGCTTAATTAATAATTCCCCAAAACTTGAAGCAACCACATTGTCCTTCTATATGTGAATGGATAAAACAATTGATGGTATTCCATGGATCCATAGTACACAATACTACTCAGCCATCAAAAGGAACGAGCTGTTAATTCATGCAACAGCACAGATGAATCTTAAATGCATGTTGATAGTGAAGGAAGCCACTCTGGGAAGGCTACACATTGCATGGCTCCATCTACATGAAATCCTGGAAAGGAAAGACGATAGGTTCTGAAAGCAGATCTGTGGTTACCATGACATCCAGGAGGGGGAAGATTGTTTAGGTGAAGCACAAGGGATTTTTAGGGCCCTGACACTACTCTGTATAGTATTGTAGGATGTGTACATGACACTGTCCATGTGTCTAAACCCATAAACCTTACAGCACAAAGAGTGAACCTTGAGTGTGCAAACTTTAAAAAGCCACCCAGGCAGGCGGGGAGTCCCAGGATGGCTGCAGACCGTGGCAGAAGGATCTACCTATATCACAGGTGCATGACATACCTCACTGAAGGAGGCAGGGAAGGAGCTGCTGGACTGAGGAACTTTGGAGATGGCTGGGAAGTGTAGGAGTAAAGACAAAAGGACCTAGGCATAAGCCCTGACTGCAGTTGGTAAAGTTCTTCCTCATGGGGGGGAGGGCTAAGAACTCTGAAATAACTGCCCTGTGTGTGAGGACTGAACAATAAGTAAATATGTGGTGGGTGGTGAGAGCCAGATTTCTCACTGAGAAGTGAGAGGTTACAGATAAGCAAGGGGGAAATTCAGAAGGAAATATACGATACTGGATTAGAGTTGGAGACATGGAATCAACTAATGTTTGGCATAATATAGCTTATGATAAATATTGATATGTGTGTATATATATGTATTATAGATATTTTTACACATGCTTTGGTATACACATATTTCCTAGTTCCCTCTACTGAGGGAAGCAATGATACCCCAAAACAACAAGCAAACCCAGTGCCTGGACCCCAGTTTCTAATCCCATTGTCTCAAAACTGAACCAAGGCTCCCTGCAGAAAAGGCTGAATCTAGGGCTGGCGTGGGAAATAGAGAAGATGAGTCTGGAGTATATGGGAGAGCCAGAAAGTGAGTTTGCCCAAATCATAAAGCCATGGGGACATGTCAGAAGGACTCAGGAGCCAACTGGGAGGACTCTCTATGACCAAAACTGGAAAATTTGAACAAGAAAATAAATAGCACAGAATTGAATTATAGCTGAAAGTATAAAGTTAATATCCAAGAACCTGTAAATGCCTGAATAAATAATTAAATGGAAGACGAATACACAAATCTCCCAGACACAAGAATTCCCAGTGATTTATGTAGATGCTGCACCCTCACTGAGTTCAGCATAACTCCCCACCCCTTGAGTGTGGACTGCACAGAAGACGTCCTTTCAAAGAGGACAACAGAAGGGGGATATAAACAGTGACTGCATGCTGGAGAATCCTGGGAAACACTGCCTCAGCCAGGTAACCCCGCTACCATCACCAGTGAAGGACGAGGGTCACGTCACGTCCTCTTGTTATGATGTTGAGATATGGCATCTCCGCGGCCTTTTCCCTAAAAACCCACAGCCCTGGTGTAACCATGAGAAAGACATCAATGAAACTCAACTCGAGGGTCATTCTACACCTCCTGACCAAGACCCCTCAAAACTGTCAACATCCAAAAACAAGGGAAGTCTGAGGAACTGTCCCAGCCAGAGGGGCTGAAGGAGACCGGATGGGACGAAATGTAAAGTGGTGCCTGGATGGGATCCTGGGGCAGGGAGAGGACATGGGGTAAAGCTAATGAATCCACATGAATTTCAGGTTAGTTACTAACAGTGCATCAGTGTTTGCTTCATTACCAGTAGCAAAGTGCCAGGGAACGTAAGATGTTAACAGTGTGGGGAACGGGGGGCTACCTGTGAGCTCTCTGACCACCTTCACCATTTTTTCTGTAGATGTAAAACTATTCTAAGATTAAAAGTTTATTTTTTAAAAAAAGCACTCTGAAAAGGAATAGAGAGTAGATGAAAAAATATGATCTACTTTTCAGTGTTCCCCGGTGTTGCCTTCAAGCAGGCTGGGGAGGGGGCTGTGGGGGGAGAGATGGAAGCCTCAAGGGTGCACAGGGGCTGCTGAGCTCTCCTCCTCTCCCACTCCCTGCACCACCTGGAGTCTGACTCCGGTGGATTCCAGGGATGCTCAGAAAGCAAGTTCACCCCCTTTTTCCATCAATACCGAACCCCCAGGTCAGCCAGCCCTGCCCCACTCAAGCCCCCACCCCTCCTAATGTCAGAATCCTAGAGAGAGCAGCGGCGCCCCCTGTGGCCACCGGAAGGAGGACAGAAGACCCGAGCCCCCCTTTTCCCTCAGTGGGGACCTCCCCAGGGTCTCCCTGGGCTCCCAGCATCCGGGCAAGTATCTGCACATCATCGGGCGCCCGCGATCCAGGGCAGGTTAGGGTGCGACCTTGCTGATGTGGACGTTTCCTCCCTTGGAGTGACCATGGACTCTGACCTCAGGGCAAAGCACGATCTCCAAACCAATCCATCTGGTTCCCGGGCCCAAGGTGGACCACAAGCTGAGGGGTCCCCCAGGACCAATCCCTCAGTCTCCTGGAGAGGTCCTTGGACTCCCTCATCCCTGACACTTGTTCCTGCTGCTGCTTCCAGGGATGAAGGTGCCTCCTTCCAGGAATCCATCCTGTGATTCTCCAACTCTGGGATCTCGGGGAACAGGGAGGGTGAGCCCCGCTGGCATTGGCCTAGGAACAAGGGGAGACTCCTGAGAAGAGAAGAGAGGGAGGAAATAGGGACGATTGGGGGATGGAGGCTAAAGGGAGTGGATGGGAAGGAGCCAGAGAGGAAGGGGGCAGCCTAGTGGACACCAGTGAGGGGAGGGACGGGGTCTTCTCAGCGAGAGGCAGCGGGGCTTCTGGCTAGTGCGGTGGTGGAGGTCTCTATTTTCACCTGGATGGTAATTGCACAGGTGTGAGCCCTGTACTTGACGTACAAGCTATTAAGTGCTAAGCATTTTTCTGTATGTCAGGTCTGGTGTAATTCAAACACACTCAGGAGTAAAAGGGGAAAGCCAGGGTGGGGGACGGGGAGGGATGAAGGGGTTTCCCTCGCCCAGAGCCTGCCTTCCTGAGACTGGGTGGCGGGAAATCAAGTCCCGAAGGAGGGGGAGCACGGCCCTGTGGCTCCCGCAGGGCCGGCGGCGCCTGGTTCCAGGGACCCCAGGGTCTCACGCTCTCTCGGCCGCTTTCAAGCCAGCCCCAGGCAGCCCGTGGTCAGAGCCCTTGGCTACCTGGAGGCGCTTCCTCGGCTCCTAAGCAGCCGAGCTAGTGTGACCCGGGCTGCGTGGGGGAGGCGGCCTCGCAGCTGGTGGCCAGGAGATGTGGCTCCTGGAGGGGGAGGGCAGGACGTGGCCCTGTGGATGATGGGGAGGTGAGCGATAAGACCCACCCAGGCTCTGCCCACACACTCCACGACCCTGAGGCTGTCCCTCCGCTCCTCCCCAACCCCCCCCCCCAACCAGGCACCCGGTCACCATCCCCTGGACACCAAGGTGGACATTCCCCACCAGGCGTGAGCGCAGGAGCCCAGCATCCCGGGCCGTTTCTCCTTCGTGGACCTTACCTGTCTACATCCCCTTGGGCCGCGCTTGCCACCAGCTCCTTTCAACCATTTGTTGAAAAGACTGTCCTTCCCCTCACTGGGTTACGGAGAAGACGTTGTCATGAGCATGTGTATGTGTGGTTCTGTTTAAGTTCTCTTTATTATATTCCATTGACCTACTACTGCCCTTAGGCTGGGAACTAGAGCTTCGTAGTAAGCTTTAAAACCTGCTCCTGTGGAGCCCACATTTCTTTTTAAAAAGTCCTTTGTGTTTCCATGTTTCCACATAAATTGTGCAATCAGCTTGTCAATTTCTTTTTAAAAGCCTGCCATGATTTTGATTGGAATTGCATTTAAACAACAGGCCAATTTTGGGAGAACCGATACCTTAATAATGAAATTCCAGTCCTTGACATGGTATTTCACCACGTTTATTTAGGTTTTTGTTACTTTCCTTCAGCAGTACTTTGTAGATTTGTGTAGAGATCTTGCACACTTTCTTTAAATTGATACCTAGTTATTTCACTATTTTGATGCTATTATAAATTGCATTTCTAATTTTAATTTTCCTAATTTTACATTGTGTATAGAAATAAAATTGACTTTTGTATATATTCCTTGAATCTTGAAATCTTGCTATACTCTCTTACTAGCCTAGAAACGTTTTTTGCCCTAGGATTTTCTATGTACACAATCCTGTCACGTGCAAAAATGAGATACTTTCTCTTCTGTTTTATAATCTGTATGCCTATTATTTCCTTTGCTTGACAGTATTTTGTGTAATACAAGTGGCAAGAGGGCAAGAGTCTAACCCCCCCCCCCATGTGCTTCTCAGAAGAATTTCAGAAAGAGCTTTAAAGAGGCCTGATTTGGTGACTGCAGCCTCCCCTCCAATTCTGCCTTGCTTGTGTCCATGACATAGTTTTCGTGCTGGCCCTAGTCTAATGACTGGGCCTTCGTAGCATTGCTCTGGCCCAAGTCCTTTCATTTTTATTTTATTTTGTTTGCTTATAATTGTGGTAAAATATACATAACAAAGAATTATTTAACCTTCTTTGATATAGAATACATTTAGACTGAACTGTATAACTTTCACCACTATTTCCAGACTATTTTCATCGTCGTAGACCAAAACTCATGCTCATTTAGCAATAACTCTCCATCCTGCCTCCCGCCACCCCTGGTAACCGTTATTCTATTTTCTACCTCTATGATTTTGCTTATTCTAGTTATTTTGTGTAAGAGAAATCATACAATAATTGTCCTTTTGTGTCTGACTTATTTCACTCAACAAGATATAGTAAGGTTTATCCATATTGCAGTAGGGACCAGACTTCATATC
Organism: Tolypeutes matacus; assembly: GCA_026826555.1. NCBI lineage: Eukaryota > Metazoa > Chordata > Mammalia > Cingulata > Chlamyphoridae > Tolypeutes > Tolypeutes matacus. The sequence goes on from JAKSZT010040190.1 coordinate 612,978, forward strand.
TTATAGCTAAATTATATTCCATTGCATGGATTTGCTATATTTTTTCTATCCATTCATCTGCTGATGCATACTTGGGCTGCTTCCACCTTTTGGCTACTGTGAATAACGCTGCAATGAACATTTGTGTACAGATATCTGTTTTCAATTCTAGGAGTAGACTTGCCCAGACATATAGTAATTCTATGTTTAATTTGCAGAGGAATGGCCTAACTGGCTTTTTCATAAATCTCCTTTATCATGTTGAGAAAGTTCCCTTCTATTCCTAGTTTTCTGAGTGTTTTTATCCTGAAAAAAAAGTTGGATTTTGTCAAATGCATTTTCGAGATGACCATGGTTTTTTCCCCTGCATTCTATTAACGTGGAGTAGTATACTGATTGGTTTTTCTTTTGCTGAAACACCCTTGTATTCCTAGAATAAATCCCACTTGGCCATGATATATATACTCCTTTTTAAATTTACTGTTGGAATTTGTTTGCCAGTATTTTTTAAAGATTTTTGCATCTATATTCATAAGGGTATTGTCTGTAATTTTCTTTTCTTTTGCTGTCTTTTTCTGGCTTTGATATCAGAGCAATGCTGGCCTCATAGAAGTTAGGATATAATCCTTCCTCTTCAACATTTTAGAAGAGTTTGAGGATTGTTGTTAAATCTTCTTTAAATGTTTGCTAGAATTCAGCAGTGAAAACTTCTGGTCCTGGACTTTCTTTGTTGGGAGGTTTTTTTTTTTCATTACTGATTCAAGCTCTTTACCTGTTATATGTCTGTTGAGATTTTATATTTCTTCTTGCTTTAGATTAGAGGATTTGTATGCTTCTACAAATTTGTCTATTTCACCTAGGTTTTCTAACTTGTTGACATATAGTTGTTCATAGTTCTTTCATATTCTTTTTATTTCTTTAAGGTCAGTAGTTAATAACCCCACTTTCATTCTTGATTTTAGTTACTTGTGTTCTCTCTTTTTCTTTGTTGGTCTGGCTAAATAATTGTTGATTTTATTGATCTTTTTAAAAAACATCTTTTGGTTTTGTTGACTTTATTATTTTTCTACTCTCTATTTCATTTATCTCTGCTCTAATACTTAATATTTCCCTTTTTTGAGCTTAGTTTGCTCTTCTTTTTCGAGTTTCTTTAGGTGTGAAGTTGTTATTTTTATCATTCTTCTTTTTTAATGTAGGCATGTAGAGCTATAAATTTCCCTCTGGGCATGGCCTTCACTGCATCCCATAACTTTTAGTATGCTTTGTTTTAATTTTGTTCATCTCAAGATATTTCCTCATTTCCCTTGTGATTTCTTCTTTGATCCATTGGCTGTTGAATAGTGTGTTGTTTAATTTCCACATATAAATTTTCCAGTTTTCCTTCTTTTCTTGATATCTAGTTTTATTCCACTGCAGTCTGAAAAGATACTTTGTGTGATTTCAATATTTTAAAATTTATTAAGATTTTGTTTGTGGTATAACATATGAGCTATCCTTGAGAAGAATTCATGTTCTGCTGTTTTGTGGCGTGTTCTATATGTGCCCATTCGATCTAATCTAAGTCCTCTATTTCCTATTGATCTTTCAATTACTAAAAGTAGTGTATTGATGTCTCCAACTATTATTGTAAAACAAACCATTTCTCCCTTTATTTCTGTCAATTTTGCTTCATATATTTTTGGGCTCTGTTGTGAGTTGCATATATGTTTATAATTGTCATATCTTCTTACTGGATTTAATCTTTTCTCAGTATATAATAACCTTCTTTATCTCATACTTTTTTTGACTGAAAGTCTATGTTGTCTGACGATATTTACGTGACAATATCACATGGAATATCTTTTCCCACCCTTTTACTTTCAACCTCTTTGTCTTTGTACCTCAAGTGAATCTCTTGTAGACAGCATATATAGGGATCATCCTTCATCCAATCTGTCAATCTCTGCCCATTTAATGGTGAGTTTAATCCATTCACATTTAAGGTAATAACAAAGAAGAAATTTAATTCTGCCATTTCATTATTTGATTTCTATATGTCTTGTATTTTTTTGTTACTCAATTGCTCCACTGTTGTCTTTTTTTAGTTATTTGGGGATTTTTGTAGTGTGCCATTTTCATTCCCTTCTTTCCTTTTCCCTATTTTTTAAAGATATTTTCTTTTTGGCTACTTTTGCGATTGCAATGAACATCTTAAACTAGTAACAACCTAGTTGAACTGTTACTAAACTAGTTTCAATAGTATACAAACTGTCTGCTCAGATTTATCTCCAACCCCGCTCCTGTATATTGTTATTGTCTCAGGTTATATCTTTTTTTTTAACACTTAAAAATTTTTTTTAAAGATACTTTAGATTACATAAATGTTACATTAAAAAAATATAAGGAACAGAGAAAACGTCATGGCAGAAGAGAAAGTGGAGTTTTTCAAGCTGGGGCCCCAGGAAGTAAACACACAGGAGAAGAACACAGAGGAATAGAGACAGCTCCATAGACATGGCAGGGGCCCCAGGAAGAGAGATGAGCCTTTGCCTGATAGTTCACAGATGGTCTTGTGGAGAGAGCAGAGCAGTTGAGCCTAGAGAGAAATGAGCCCCGGGAGAGAGACAATACTTATCCCAGTCTACAGCTGAGATTGGGAGAAGCTGGGACCATGGAGCCTTAAGAGGAGAAGGAAGCCTGAACCCTTGCAGACATGGGCAGCCATCTTGCTCCAACACGTGGCAACAGACTCTGGGTGAGAAAGTACCTCTTATGGTACCTTGAGTTGGACTCTTCAGGGACTAGTGACTGTAAGCTTCTACCACAAATAAACACCTATAAAAACGAACCAATTTCTGGTATTTTGCATCAGCACCCCTTTGGCTGACTAATACACATACTTTTACATATCATGCTACCATACTGTTCTAGATGCTTATTTGAATATTTTAGCTAATTATGAAAGATAAATAAAAGACATAACATTTGATTTGGTAAATAAACATCTTTGCATAAAAAAGTGAAAAATATATATAGGGGATTCCCATATGTATGTACCCCTCCTACATTTTTTCCACATTAACAACTTCCTTCATTAATGTGGTACATTTGTTACAATTGATGAACACATATTGGAGCATTGCCACTAAGTGTGGATTATAGTTTATAGTTTAAATTCTGTCCCACACAATTTCTTAAGTTATGACAAAATATACAATGGCCTGTATCCATCATTACATCATTCAGAACAATTCCAATATCCCAAAAATGCCCCCATATTATACCTATTTTTCCTTCTCCCTCCCCTTAGAACCTCCAGTGGCCACTGCCTCCACATCAATGATAAAAGTTCTTCCATTGCTAGAATAACAATAAGTCTATACTAGAACACCAGTGAGTCTACTGTAGTCCATTCATTCCCCAATCCTGAGATTCTGGGCTGGTGATGCCCACTCCACCTCTAATTAAGAGGGGGCTTAGATCCCATGGGACAGATGGATGGGACTATCTTGCTTGCAGTTGCAGATTCTCTCTGTTCCTTGGGATGGGCATTTTCCATCATTATCTCCTTGTTGGTTGTCCTGGGTAAGTCCAACGAACTGGAAAGTAGGTGTTGCAACTCTGTTGAGATTCAGGGCCCAGCTGGCACATGGGTGGACCAAAGATTTAAGTCTCTTAGACATACAGCTATCAAGTCTAGTACTAAATATAGGTTCAAATAGAAGGTGCAGAAGAGCTATGTATAGGGAAACCACAAATGAGTCCAACTTTGTCACACTGGGGAGCGTAGACTCCAAAGTAGGACCCACTGGCAGGGCACCAAACTCCTGAGCTGTCTGCCCTGCCTATAGTGTCTGGATGACTCTAGAGCCCTCAGGAGCCACACTATTTGAGGCAATATTTACTGTGGCAATTGATATCCTGTTGAAATGTGCATAAACGTAGCCTCCGGAATGACCTCCCAACTCACTTTGATCTCTGAGCCATAAAAACTCATTTGTATTTACCCTTTCCCCTTTTGGTCAAGGTCTTTTCCCAGGTGCATTGCTAGTTGGTGCTTGGTAACAATCCCTCAGTGCCAAGGAGGCTTATCCCCAGGAGTCATATCCCACACTGGGGAGAAGGTACTGCATTTATATGCTGAATTTGGTTTAGAGAGAGGCCATATTTCAGCAACAAGGAGGCTCTCAAGAGATAACTCTTAGGCAACATATAATACTAGGCTAAGTTTCAATTTCAAAAGAAAATATTCATAAATACAGTCATCAATATCAAGGGGCTGGTGTAATGGACTGTCTTCCTTCACTAGGCACTGCCCTTGTGCTTGGGGGCTTCTTGCCATTCTATTAGAGAATATAGCAGGACTCCCCAGGACGGGAATTTAATATTTGTTTGGTTATTGTGTGGGTCTCCACCCACCAAGACAAAGCCCATGAACACTGGAACATATTCGGATGCTTAGAGGCATACCCCAGGTGCACTCCTCCTCACTTGTTATTCAACATTGTACTAGAAGTTCAGCTAGGGCAATTAGACAAGACAAAAAAATTATAGGCATCCAAATAGGAAAAGAGGAAGTAAAACTCTCACTGTTTGCGGAGGACATGATCCTGTATTTAGAAAATTCTGAAGTATCCACAACAAAGCTACTTGAACTAATAAATGAGTTCAGCAAAGTGGCAGGATATAAGATCAACACGCAAAAATCAGTAATGTTTTTGTACACTAGTACTGAACAATCTGAGGAGGAAATCAGGAAGAAAATTCCATTTTCAATAGCAACAAAAAGACTCAAATGCCTAGGAGTGAATTTAACCAAGGAAGTACAGGACCTATATGCAGAAAACCACAAAACAATGCTAAAAGAAATTTAAAAAGACCTAAACAAATGGAAAGACCTTCCGTGTTCATGGATTGGAAGAATAAATATCATGAAGATGTCAATCTTGCCCAAAGTGATTTATAGATTCAATGCAATACCAATCAAAATCCCAACAGCTTACTTTACAGAATTAGAGAAGGCAATTACCAAATTCATCTGGAAGGGTAAGTGCACCCGAATAGCCAAAAGTATTCTAAAAAAGAAGAGCAATGTGGGAGGAATTTCACTGCCTGACCTTGAAACATATTACAAAGCTACAGTGGTCAAAACAGCATGGTACTGGCATAAAGATAGACATATTGATCAGTGGAATAGAATTGAGAACCCAGAAATAAACCCTCACCTATACAGTCAACTGGTTTTTTGACAAACCTACCAAGCCCACGCTGATGGGAAAAAACAGTCTCTTCAACAAATGGTGTTGGGAGAACTGGATATCTATAACCAAAAGAATGAAAGAAGACACCTATCTCACCCCCTATACAAGAATCAACTCAAAATGGATCAAAGATCTAAATATAAAAGCCAGAACCATAAAACTACTAGAAGAAAATGTAGGGAAACATCTTCAAGACCTTGTAGTAGGTGGTGGTTTCTTGGACTTCACACCCAAAGCACGTGCAACAAAAGAAAAAGTAGATAAATGGGACCTCCTCAAAATTAAACACTTTTGCACCTCACAGGACTTTGTCAGAAGGGTGAAAAGGCAGCCAACTCAATGGGAAAAAATATTTGGAAATCACATATCTGATAAGGGTTTAATATCCAGGATATATAAAGAGATGTTACAACTCAACAATAAAAAGACAAATGACACAATTAAAAAATGGGCCAAAGACTTGAATAGACATTTCTCCGAAGAAGAAATACAAATGGCAAAAAAACACATGAAGAAATGCTCAACATCACTCATGATTAGGGAAATGCAAATCAAAACTACAATGAGATATCATTTCACACCTATCAGAATGGCCACTATTAAAAAGACAGAGAACTACAAGTGTTGGAGAGGATGTGGAGAGATAGGAACACTTCTTCACTGTTGGTGGGAATGCAGGATGGTACAACCACTATGGAGGACTGTTTGGCAGTTCCTAAAGAAGTTGAATATAGACTTGCCACGTGACCCGGCAATACCACTACTGGGTATATACCCAGAAGAACTGAGAGCAGTGACACGAACAGACATCTGCACACCGATGTTCATAGCCACATTATTCACCATTGCCAAAAGCTGGAAACAACCCAGGTGTCCATCAACAGAGGAATGGATAAACAAACTGTGGTCTATTCACACGATGGAATATTATGCAGCTGTAAGAAGAAATGAAGTCATAAAGCATATGGCAACATGAATGAACCTGGAGGACATTATGTTGAGTGAAGCAAGCCAGACACAAAAGGACAAATACTGTATGAATGCATTCCTATGAACCAAATATATTGTGTAATATATTGTTTGATTCACACACAAAAAAAAACAAAAAAACAAACAAAAAAACAAAACAACAAAAAATTTACATGTATCCATTACATTTAATTGAGAAATGTATATATTTATTCATCTGTGTTTACTTTTTAGTTTTTAATTGCTTATGTTTTCAATTATTAAATGTACAAAATAAAGTTAAATAAAATAAATAAAAATAAAAAATAAAGTGAAAAAAATGAAGGGAAGAAAAGAAATAAAGTAGGTAGAAAAAAATAGTAAAAAAAAAAAAAAGGAGACAAAGAAAGGGGAAAGAAAACAAACAAAACGACAAGAACAACAATTAAAAAAAAAATACAAGGAAAAACTGCCTTCCCTCTTAAGCCCCTAAGGAGCTTCTCAGGCTGTCAGTGCTCATCAATCAATCAATCACCCTTCAACCTGCCCTTTGCAGGTGATACACCGGGTTTAGCAAAGAAAATACAGAGAAAAAAAGAAAAAGAAAAGAAAGAGACCTAAAACAAAACAAAACAAAAAGAGATCTGTCTATTTGTTCCCTGTCATAAGGTAGCAGCTGGTTGCCTGATAACCCCGTGGATCACTCTCTGAATAACTTCTCAGAGGAGACCCAGGAATCAAACAAGGGGCCTTGTGCCTGCAGGTCAGGAATTCCTCCCCTGAGCTACGCAGCTTAATTAGGCTTCTGAAAGCTCATCTGAGTCTTCCTGCTTCCATTCCCTGGGGCCACTTGGGCTTCCAACAGTTTGCCAGAGCCAGGCTTGTTAGAAGCCTGTCCCCACCAGCCTCCACCTTCGTTCCCCTCCCTCCCAGGTGGGCTGGTGAGAAAGCCTGCCTGATCAGATGCCCCTCCCCTCTCCCGCAGCTTCCTCAGCGCTGAGCAGGGTCCCCTCCGAGATTCAAGGGAGGCTCAGCTGGACAAACTCACCAAGAAGAAACCACTCTCCACCCTCTGCCAGAGCCCTCTTCCTCCGAGGAAACGGTTCCTCATGGAACTGTACACCAAAAAGAAAAGATAAAGTCAATTAAAAAAAAAAAAAAAAAAAAGAATAGGTCCAGTATCCTCCAAATCTCCCTTGTGGACCCCCAGGCAGTTCCCGATTATTCTAACAACCCATATTATGTTTATTTATTTTTGAACAGCGTCCTTGGTGGTAACTCCAAATAGTCCAAAATTCCCGAGTGGCTTCCTGCTGAGCTTGATTATGTCAGCTGGTTTGTGAAAAAGCTGTTGTTGAGGGAAATGGAGAAAGGAAAGAAAGAGGCAGAAATCCAGGTTTGCTTCCGCTGTTCCGAGTGCCTGGTCACGGGTGTGGAGGCAGCGAAAGTGAAAGGCAGGAGAACAACGTGATTTTCCTCAAGCCCTGCAGCTTCTGCCCCAGAGAGGAAAGGACACGGCAGTCTCTGACCTCCTGTGCTAACCTGTTTCTGCACGCTCCTTCCCCAAAACAGTGATCGTCCTGCCTGCTACTAGAAGAATGGAATTTGCCCATTGTTGAGCGTCCTAAATTTAGAAGCATAAGTATGGATCCACCTCTTGCTCAGTAGCGAAAGCTTAAGGGTCTCCCTCTCACTGCCAGGATCCCGCAAAGCCGGCGTTGCCTCCTACCCGCGCGCAGGGCGCGGGAGGCTGGTGCGCGGGGCCGCCGGCTGGGGGCTGTTCTGGAGTAGGCTCTGCGACTCCAGGGGTCTCTCCGTTCTTGGAGCCGGTCTGTGTCCTTTCACTGCTCCTGGCTGCCAACAACGCTGCGGAGAATGCGGGGCCCAACTTCAAAGCACGTCCCAGGGAGCACGTCCCGGCCTGCCGGGCGCTCCTCTCGCACCTGGGAGGTCCCGAGTTCAGTTCCCGGTGCCTCCTGCAGAAGGTGCGCAAACAATGAACAGACAGATGAGAGAACCGCCTGGGGGAAGTGGGGCGGGAAATATGTTTCACTGCCCTAAATTGTTTATTAGGTATGAATTTTACAAGCATTACTTATATATTAGCGATAACGGTAGAGCTGGAGAGTATTGCGCCTTCTCCAAGCTGCACGGCGAGTGTGGTGGGATTTGTGGCCCTTTCCAAGGCCACGGCTCTTGCGGCCCGCAGACGTCAGCCCACGCGTCTCCCTGTGCTTGTGGACTGGCTTGGTGATCCACTGGGTGTCAGGATTTCTTCTGAGAGCTTTATGGAATGGATCAATGAGGATAACCTCAAAGAATTTGAATGTGGAATCTAAAGTAAATAAATATTTTAAAAAGGAGGAGGGGGAGGAGGCGGGGGGGAGAAGCAGCCCCTGGGAAGGAAGGTTGCTTCGGCAGCAAAGGAGAAACCACGAGAGGAGCGAGTGAGTGGACACAAAAGATTTGGGATGGTTAAGGACGTGTCCCAGCTCCGTTTCTCCTGAG
>JAKSZT010040190.1:638223-650167 GCA_026826555.1 Tolypeutes matacus
AATTTGCTGCTGTTTTGGAAGGAGTCCCAGGGAGGTTCTGTTAGATCCCACTTGGGGTGCTGGAATGTCTTTGCACACACCATGCATGAAATTCTTTGATATTTCAAAAACCCTTTTACATGGTCCTGTTTTACAGGTATGAAAAAGGTGATGAAATAAGGTTTCAAAATTTGCCCTATGTCATAAACTTTTAAATGGCATTAAGTAACAAACCCAGATTATAGTACCTCAAATATTGAGTTATTTCCCCCTAACATTGTGCTATACCCACACATACATACACACAATTTAGTGGTTCCCTCCTCTTTCAGATCTTGTGTTAGATGCTAAAGACGGAGTTCAATTAGAGTAAAAGCATATCATTAGTTTTTTACACTAGTTATTTATAAGTCTTTTAGTGGATATTCAAAGATTATTTATGTAATGAAGCGGCAGATTTCCATTTAGAATCTCTGACAGAAGAATCACCACCATCATATCATACTTCAATTACTGCAAGTCAAATCAGTAGCTCCTATCAAGTCTGCAACTTGGAAAAAAGGGGTCATAAGTAACAGAACTTCATGAACTGACTGAAGCGGAAGCTTCCGGTGCCTTCTCAGTTAGGATCTGTGGCAGTCCTGCCCCAGAACGCCCTTGTTTCCATTACGTAGCAGTGAGGGAAGGGTAACTTTCTGTTCCTTGCTTTTACAATACAATTTTCTCAAAAATCTCTTATAAAACAACTTCTAAAATTTCTGAGAACAATTATTTACTGTAATGAATTGTGAGAGGACAGAACGTGACATGACCCTTCAAGGTGACTTTCCCCTAAATCAATGCTCCTGGTGATGAGAGTTGGGGGAGGATGGTGAGCAGGAAACTATGTTTATCATGAGAAATTGAATTCAGTTAGCAATTTCTTGAGAATTAACTTGATGTTTATTTACTCGTAAGCCTTTTTTAGGAAAATATTTCAGAATTTGTCTCCTCCATATTTACCATATAAATTTGGTGATATTAGCAAATACACAAATATATGTTTATAATACATATACAATATATAATATTGTATAATATATATAAATTATATACACATAGTCATAATCTTGCATCATGAGGTTACATTCATCCAGGGACTGTCCATGGATTATCTAATTTAATACCAAGAGAAACACTGGGCTCAAGATTGAAATTTACTTTGGAGACTAAACTGTTTAATACTTTCAGCACTATTGCAGATGCAATGGTCACTTATTAAAACTGACATTCATTCCTGTTGTTACACATGCAATCTTTTAAAATGGTGGCTCAACCAGTTGGGCACCCGCCTACCACATGGGAGAACCTGGCTGGGGTCCCCGTGCCTACTAAAAGAAGAGGAGCAGCTGCTGCCCATGGGGCAAAGAGCAAATGCCACTAGCCAGCAGACGCCACAGCCCACAGGGATGGGATGTGACTAGCCGTTGGGCACTTGCCTCCCGTTTGGGAAGTCCCGGGTTCAGTTTCAGGAAACAACGAGCAGACAGAGGAGAAAACCATCTGGGGGAGGGGCGTTAAATAAAGAAAAAATATATAAAATAAGTAAATCTTTTTTAAAATGGTAAACATATTCAATTTAAGTTGAAATGTCAAAAAAAAAGGAAGTATGATGAAGACTGTTTCTCAAATGTTAACAAACCTGATAAAAACAAAAAAATCACAGCATTGTTTCTGTGGTAAATGTCTTGAAATGGATATGTGAACCCAGCAAAACTAAAAGAGCACCTCGCATCTGTCTCTATTGAAAATATACCAAAAACGAAAAAAGAAATGAAAATGTACCTAAAGATATATGTTTGTGAAAGAAATCTGAGTACAAAACAAGCTGGAACACTCCAAAACTTGAATTTACCACTCCACAAAAAAAACGTTTCCTTGAAGTATGAGGTGAAGTTGCTTACTTTATTGTCAAAACGAAAGCAGTCTCATGCTGCAGAGACAGACCCGGGTAAAACCACAGGCACTGGAAATAGTTAGCCTGCTATGTACGTGGAACAGGTGATAAACTCTGAAAGTGCCTCCATCGCCAAGTGATGCCATGCATTTCAAAAGAGTTGACATTTCTTTTGCCGTTTTTTAAGCAGGACATTGATTCCTAATTACCCATCAGTGCAACTAGGGGGCAGTGCAGCCACCTCTCGACGCAGCCACGTCCTTCATTTTGTTTGCTGGGTAAATGCTGATTCCATTAAAAACAATTCTTATTTTTGAGTCCTGTTTGGAAATTACAAAGGCCATTGATTATTTGAAAATAGAAAAAAAAGGTTTTCTGTTTTTGTTTTACAAAACAAAAATTCTGCTGGAAAAAGCCCTCAAGCCCTGCAGAGATGTTCTTTAAATACGCAATCTTGTTTACTTTTGGTATTTCATTTAGTTTAGTAAGGAAGGGATGTTTCTTATATCATCGTCCCTCATTTCTTTTTACACTGACATGCAAATGCAACATAAATTCTTCCTCCATCCCTGAAGGAAGTTTTGCCAACAGTCACAATACTTATCAACTTTATCAGATCTGAATAACACCATTAAAAACATTTTTGTTGAAGTATAAGTTACACACAGAAAAATATACATCATAGGAGAATTTCATATATGAACACCTCACAGTAACCAGCAGCCAGTTCAAGAAATAGAATGTGATCAGGATTCTCAGAATGTCCCCTGTAGACCCCATCCAAAAGGACCCCCAGGCAGTTCTTGTTTATCCTAACATCCTACGTTGTGTTCTTTTTTTTTTTTAATTTTTTATTGAAGTATATCATTCATACATGAACATACATAAACAAGTGTATAGTAAAAGTTGTGAACTTACAGAACAAACATGCATAACCTCATATAGGGACCCATACATCACCCCATGACAAATACCTTGCATTGCTGTGAAACGTGTGAACAATTATGAAAGAGCATTTTCAAAATATTCTTCCTATGTCCATACTTACATTTGGTGTATTTTCCCCCCAATTCATCTTATTTTTTTTTGTTCATAAATCATAAAATTTATCTAAAGTGTACAACTAATGGCATTCAGTATAATCACTGAGTTGTGCCCTCACTTCTGCAATCAGTATTAGAGCATTTTCATTACTCAAAACAAAAACAAAAACAAAAAAAACACTATCATACCCATATGTTAGAACTACTAATTAAAAATCCTATGATGTGCATTCACCACTTTTATTCATTTCCAAACAACTTTTGAGCAATTCTGCACAGAATAAACCTCAGTTTTCCATTCTCTAACCACATTCTTTTCTCTGGTGACATATACTAGCTATTAACTCCATGAGTTTGTTCATTATATTTAGTTCAGAATAGCAAAACCACATAATATTTGTCTTTTTGTGCCTAGCTTGCTTCATCAACATACTGTCCTCTGGGTTCATCCATGTTGTCATATGCTTCACCACTTCATTTCTTCGTACAGCGGAATAATATCCTATCGTGTGTATATACCACAGTTTGATTATCCATTCGTTACTTGATGGACACCTGGGTTGTTTCCATCTTTTGACAGTTGTGAATAATGTTGCTATGAACATTGCTAAGCAGATGTCTGTTTGTGTCACTGCTCTCAGTTCTTCCGGGTATATACTTAGTAGCGGAATTGCCGGTTCACATGGTAGATCTATAACTAACTTCCTTAAGAACCGCCAAACAGGCTTCTACAGTGGCTGTACCATTCTACATTCCCAGCAACAGTGAATAAACATTCCTGTCTCTCCACATCCTCTCCAACACTTGTAAGTTTCTATTTTGTTAATGGTGGCCATTCTAGTAGGTGTGAAATGATATCTTATTGCAGCTTTGATTTGCAGTTCATAATAGCCAGTGATGTTGAATATTTTTTTCAAATGTTTTTTCACCTTTGGTATTTTTTCTTTAGAAAAATGTCTGCTCAGGTCTTTTGCCCATTTTTTAAAAGTAGGTCATTTGTTCTTTTCTTGTTGAGTTGTAGGATCTCTTTATATCTCATGGATATAAGACCATTGTCAGATGTGTGATTTCCAAATATTTTCTCCAATTGCGTAGGCTCCTTATTTATCCTCTTCATAAAGTTCTTTGAGATGCAGAAGTGTTTAATTTTGAGGAGGTCCCATTTATCTATTTTTTCTTTTGTTGCTCGTGCTTTGGGTGTAAGTTTTAAGAGACTCTCGCCTACAAGGTCTTATAGATGTTTCCCTACATTATCTTCTAAGAGTTTTTTTTTTTTTCAATTTTATTAAAGTATATCATTCATACATGAATATACATAAACAATAAGTGTATAGTAAAAGTTGTAAACTTGCAAAACAAGCATACATAACATCATATAGGGATCCCATGCATCACCCCACCACCAACACCTTGCGTTGCTGTGAAACATTTGTTACAAATTATGAAAGAATATTGTCAAAATATTACTACCAACTATAGTCCATATCTTACATTTGGTGTATTTTTCCCCCAACTCACCCTATTATTTTTTAAAATATATTTTTATTACAGAAGTTGTGAACTTACCAAACAGTATGCACATGTGTAGAATTCCCATAAAACAACCTTTATGGTCCAGGCTTTTATGATTAGGTCTTTGATCCATTTGAGTTGATTCTTATAAAGGGAGTGAGATAGGGGTCCTCTTTCATTCTTTTGGTTATGGATATCCAGTTCTCCCAGCACCATTTCTTGAAGAGACTGTTCTGTCCCACAAAAGTGACTTTGGTAGGCTTTTCCCAAATCAGTTGACCATAGACGTTAGGGTCAATTTCTGAACTCTCAACTTGGTTGCATTGATCAGTGTGTCTATCTTTATGCTATTGCCATGCTATTTTGACCACTGTGGCTTTATAACACACTTCAAGGTAAGGAAGCATGAGTCCTCCTACTTCGTTCTTCTTTTTTAGGATGTTTTTGACTATTTGGGACCCTATTCCCCTCCACCTGAATTTGGTGATTGACTTTTCTATTTCTGTGAAGTACACTGTTGGAATTTTGACTGGTATTGCACTGAATCTATGAATCAGTTTGGGTAGAATTGACATCTTCACGATGTTTAGTCTTCCAATCCATAAACATGGAATGTCCTTCCATTTATTTAGATCTTCTTTGATTTTTTTAGCAATACTTTGTAGTTTTCTGAATGCAGATCCTTTACATTCCTGGTTAAGTTAATTCCTACATATTTGAGTCTTTTGTTGCTATTGTAAATGACATTTTTTCTTGATTCCCTCCTCAGCTTGCTCATTACTAATATATGGAAGTACTACTGATTTTTGCATGTTGATCTTGTATCCTACCATTTTGCTGAACTCATTTATTAGCTCAAGTAGCTTTGTTGAAAATATTTTGGGATTTTCTAAATATGGGATCATGTCATTTGGGAATAGTGAGAGTTTCATTTCCTCTTTTCCTATTTGGATGCCTTTTGTTTCTTTTTCTTTTCTAATTGCTCTAGATAGAACTTCTAGCACAATGTTAAATAATAGTGGTAACAGAGGGCATCCTTGTCTTGTTCACAATTTTAGAGGGAAAGCTTTCAACCTTTCCTCGTTGAATATGATGTTGGCTGTGGGATTTTCTTATATACCCTTTATTATGTTGAGGAACTTTCCTTCTACATCTACCTTTTAAAGTGTTTTTATCAAGAAATGGTGCTGGATCTTGTCAAATGCCTTTTCTGCATGATTGAGATGATAATGTGTTTTTTTTCCCTTCAATTGTTAGTGTGGCATATTACAATAATGGATTTTCTTATGTTGAACCACACTTGCATACCAGGAATAAAATCCACTTGATCAGGATGTAAATTGTTTTTATATGCTTTTGGATTTGATTTCCAAGAATTTTGTTGAGAATTTTTGCATCTATGTTCATTAGAGAGATTTGTCTGTAATTTTCTTTTCTTGTGTTAGTATCTTTATCTGGCTTTGGTATTTGGGTGATGTTGGCTTCATAAAATGTGTTTGGTAATTTTTTCCTTCCTTTTCAATTTTTTGGAACAATTTAAGCACAATTGGTATTAATTCTTCTAGAAATGCTTGGTAGAATTCACCTGTGAAGCCATCTGGTCTTGGAGTTTTCTTTGTTGGAAGATTTTTGATGACTGATTCAATCTATTTGGTTGTGATTGGTTTGTTGAGTTCCTGTATTTCTTGTAGGGTCAATGTAGGTTGTTTGTGCATTTCTAGGAATTTTTCCATTTCATCTACGTTGACTAATTTGTTGGCATATAGTTTCTCATAATATTCTTTTATGATCCTTTTTATTTTTGCATGGTCAGTTGTAATGTCTCCCCTTTCATTCCAGATATTATTTATTTGCAACTTCTCTCTTTTTTTCTTTGTTTGTTTTGCTAAGTGTCTGTTGATTTTATTGATTTTTCTCAAAGAACCAGCTTTTGGTTTTGTTGACTTTCTCTATTTTTTTCTCAATTTCATTTATTTCTGCTCTAATCTTTGTTATTTCTATCTTTCTGCTTGCTTTGGGATTGGTTTGTTGTTCTTTTTCTAGTTTCTCCAGTTGTTCGCTTAGATCTTTGATTTTACCTCTTTCTTCTTTTTTAATATAGGTATTTAGGGCTATAAATTTCCTTCTCAGCACTGCCTTTCCTGTATGCTATAAGTTTTGTTAAGTTGTGTTCTTAGTTTCATTCATTTCAAGATGTCTACTAATTTCTCTTGTAATTTCTTCTTGGATCCATTGATTGTTTAAGAGTGTGTTGTTTAGCCTCCATGTATTTGCAAAATTTCCCCTTTCCTGCCTATTATTGATTTCCAGCTTCATTCCATTATGATCAGACAAAGTGCTTTGTATAATTTCAATCTTCTTAAATTTATTGAGAGCTGTGTTTTGGTCCAACGTGGTATATGCTGGAGAAAGATCTATGAGCCCTTGAGAAGGATGTATACCCTGTTGATTTGGGGTGCAATGTTTTGTATATGTCTGTCAGGTCCCACTCTATTATCATTTGTTCAAGTTCTCTGTTTTCTTGTTGATCCTCACTTCAGTTGTTCTACTATTGATGTAAATGGCATGTTGAAATCTCCAACTAATACTGCAGAGATATCTACTTCTCCTTTCAGTTTTGCCAGAGTTTGCCTCATGTATTTTGGGACACCCTGATTAGGTGTATACATATTTATGATTGTTACTCCTTCCTGATGGATTGTCCTTTTTATTTATAATGGCCTTCTGTATCTCTTATCAGTTTTTTAGCATTTAAAGCCTGTTTTGTTTGACAACACTATAGTTACCCCTGCTTTCTTTTGGTTACTATTTGCATGAAATCTCTTTTTCAACCTTTCACTTTCAGTCTATTTGCATCCTTGGGTCTAAGCAGAGTCTCCTGTAGACAGCATATAGATGGCTCATGTTTTCTTATCCATTCTGTCAGCCTGTGTATTTTGATTGGGGAGTTTAATCTATTAACATTCAATGTTATTACTGTAAAGGCATTACTTACTTCAGCCATTTTATTATTTGGCTTTCATATATCACATCTTATTTTTGTCCATCTTTTCACCTTTTATATTACCATTTCTGATGGTCTTCACTACTACACTTTCTTTCAAGCCTCTCTCTCTTCTCTTTTCTTTTCCGGCTACAGAACTCTTTTAACATTTAGTGGGATTCTTGTTTATGAACTCTCGTAGTTTCTGTTTATCTGTGAATATTTTAAACTCACTGTCATATCTGAAGGACAGTTTTGCCAGATAAAGAGTTCTTGCCTGGTAGTGTTTCTCTTTCAATACCTTAATTATATCATACCATTGTCTTCTTGCCTCCATGGGTTCTGATGAGAAATCTGCACTAAGTCTTACTTGAAATCCCTTATATGTGGTGTTTCTCTTTACCCTTGCTGCTTTCAGAATTTTCTCTTTATCTTTGGTCTTTGCATTCTGAATATTATGTGTCTTGGATTAGGTACATTTGTATTTATTCTATTTGGAGTATGCTGTGCTTCCTGGACATGTATATTCATGTATTTAATGAGAGTTGGGAAATTTTCAGCCATTATTTCTTCAAGTACTCTTTCTGCTCTTTTTCCCTCTCATCTCCTTCTGGAACTCCCATAATGTGTATGTTGGTGCACTTCACATTATCTTTCAATTTCCTGAGCCCCTGATAAATTTTCTCCATTCTTTTCTCTCTCTTCAATTTCCATTCTTCTCTCTTTTCAATTTCCATTGTTCTTTCCTCTACCTCATTGATTCTGTCTTCCATGATTTCAAATCTGCTGCTGTGTACCTCTATTGTATTTTTAATCTCACTTATTGTGTCTTTCATTCCCATAAGCTCTCTTACATTTCTATCCAAGATTTCAAGTTTTTCTTTGTGTTCACCCAGTGTCTTCTTAATGATTTTTTTAAAAGCCATGTTGTCCTTCAGGTCCATGATTTAATTTGGACATTTGTATGAAACTCATTGATTAGCTGTTTCAAGTCCTGTGTCTCCTCTGGAGTCTGATTTGTACCTTTGCCTGAGCCATACCTTCTTTTTTCTTAGTATGGATTGTAATTTTTTGCTGATGTCTTGGCATCTGATTCTGATGCTAAGTTTATTCTTAGCCTTAGTTTCTATCTCTTGCCTAGGGGGTTACTGTTAAGTAGCTCTGTGTTACCACATTTCTTTGATTCTTGGTTCAACTCATTCTAAATATTTAGGATTGTCCCTGTTCAACTGTTCAAACTATGGCTTAGGACCCAGTAATGAGGTGCAGGCCTTTTTTCATGGACTTGGGAGAAGGGAGCAGTCAAGGCACCTGCTTGCTTCTTATTTATTTGTTTCTTTTCCATTTTTGTGCACTTTTCTTATATGGCCAGCATATAGAACACTTTGATAGTCCTCTCAGTTCAGACCCCAGGTGCTAGGGGGGATTCATTCAGTGTAACAGGTGGATGGTGCAGAAGCAGTGCCCTCAGAATGGACAAGCTAGCAAACAAACTTTCTCAGAGGCTGTTCTCCCTTGGCCACTCACACTCTTCCTCCCTCTGCCTCTTTAGCAACCAGCCTGGGGCAGTAGGAAGGGTGTTTGAGAAGGCAAGTTACCTTTAGCTCCCTGCCTGCTCTCCGTGTAAACAATGTCACAGCCCCACCTGGCCTGGAAGTGTGCGACCCCTCAAATGCAGCAGATCAAATTTGCTGACCAAAATCTGAATTTGCTGTAGGCTATATCCCTCCCTCTCCCCTTTCTTGTGGAAGAGAACCCCTGAAACCCTCCTAGTCTGCAGCCACTGCAGTTCCCAGATTGCTGTTTGCTCCTTACGTGGGGGGAACGGTGCAACCTGCTGTTTTTGCAGCTCTATTCATGGGATTTTTCAACCAGCTCAGATCCTTTCCTCCACCCTCTCTCTTCTGGGTGGTGTCTCGCCTTCCCCTGGTATCCGGAGCCCCACAGAAGCCTTCCAGACAGTCTCCACCTATCCTCTAGCTATTTTTTCTAGGTGAGAAGTGATCCCTCTGCCTCTCTAATCCTGGAAGTCTTAGTATCCTCAAACTCTCCCTTGTGGACTCACCTACAAGGACACCCAGGCAGTTCCCGATTATCCTAACAACCCATATTATGTTTATCTATTTTTGAACTGCCTCCTTTTTGGTAACTCCAAATATTCCAAAATTCCTGAGTGGCTTCCTGCTGAGCTTGATGATGTCAGATGGTTTATGAAAAAGCTGTTGTTGAGGGAATGGAGAAGGGATTCAGAAAGGAAAGAATAATGCAGAAATCCAGGTTTTCTGATTCTTTGTTCTGAGTCTCCCTAGCTTCTTTATTTTGTTTCATTGGTCAGTTATTGCACCATCATTGTGTCAATACCACACCAACTTAATTTCTGTAGCTTTACATGACATTTTTTCATTAAAGGTTCTTTAATTTTTTTACTTAACAATAATACATGCATCCAAAGTACATAAATGTTGTACATTCAAATTCATAGATACTGACATATATATAAGCCTATGTAAATACCTCCAAGGTCAAAATAACAGATTCTCCAAGGGAAAGTTGAATTTCAGCAAGTTTCTGAGTTAGAAATATTTAGAAAAAAACAAAGGTTTGTATAAGTCACCAGAAAATAGAATGAGGTTAGAGAGTGGAAAGTTGAGGGTTAATCTGTGCAGAATTGGTAAAACAAAGTTGTTTGTAAATCATTGGAAATGAATATAAATGGTGAAAGCACATTATAATGTTTGTAACTAGCAGTGCTAATATATAGGTATGACGGTGGTTGAAAGGGCAAGTCTAAGGTCATGTATATTACTAAAAGGAAAGCTAAAAATGTAACATGGGATTGCATAGCATAGCGAAACTTTGTGGAAAATATGAGTTTGGGTAATAGTGCATATATAAGACTGTTTTTCTTTGAAACTGAACAAATGTACATCAATGTTACAAGATATTAAAAACAGGCAAAAATACAACCAAAGCAAAATATGGACAGTAGTGTATAGTGATATATTAATATTCTTCCATTAAGGGTAAAAATAAAAAGAGGAAATACACTAAGTGAAAGAAACTAGACAAAAGGTAATACATACTGTTTGACCCCATCTGTACAAAATATAAATACAAATAAATTAGAAAAACAGAAACAGAATAGCAGCTATGTATGGCAGGGGAAAAAGAGAGAGATCGAGAGGTGATTATTAAGGGGGAGAGCTTTTTGTCTTTTATTATTATTATTATTATCATTATTAGAATAATGAAAATGCTCTAATAATGATTGAAGTGGTGAATTCACAACTATATGATTATACCAAATACCATTGATTGTACACTTTGGATGAATTGTATGCTCTCTTAGTATGTATCAATAAAATTGATTTTTTAAAAAGAAAGCATTTCACAAAGAGGAAGAAGGAAAAGAAAGGAAATAAAAAGCATAGGTCAGATCACTTGAATAGGGACTTGAATCCTGGAGCCTCAGATTAAAAGCCTGATGCTGGGGCAGGGAGGTGGGGGTGCCAGGTGTGCCCGGTGAAGACAGGAGGAGAAGGATGAAAAGAGAGGACAGGAAACAGACACAGAGAATTGCCCAGTGAATGGATACAAAAATGGCAAAAACGGGAGGGGGGGCTAAAAATGGATGAAAGTAAAATAAAAATTTTAAAAGTCTGATGCTCTACCAACTGAGCTACCCAGATCACTTTCTTACTCTGTGGTTTCAGAGAGTTTAGTCTGGGGTAATATCCTTGGCCAATTCATTTTATATTTCATATCACAGTGCACAAATCTCTCCCTAATTCTCATTATAATGTAGATTCCATTTTGAAGAGATGATCTGATCACTAGGAGCATTTTCTTTTTTTCTCTGTTTTGTTTGTCTCTATAAGTTTTCAGAAACAGAACTGTCAGTATCCCTTGGACAAAGCATTGCTGGGTTTCAGACCACATTGTAAAACCGAATGGCTTTCATTTTTGCCAAGTATTGTGAATTCATACCTTCTTTCTTATTTCCCCACTTGCACCTAAATTTCTCGACACAACACTCAAGCTTCACTTTACATCCCTCTGCATTGCCTCTGAGCCTCTCTTGCAGGCTTTGTACACAGAGAGGAGGAGAGCTGGAGGAGAATTTGAAGACTCCAGAATGTTCCAAATGGACCTCTTGCTGTTGGTGGCGGGAACTGCCACTCAGCATTCCTGAGGCAGGCGGATCCCACAGCCAGGAGACTGGAGTGGGAAAAGCACGCGGATCCGTGTCTTTTGGTCTCGCACTCAGGGCTGCTTTTCCCAGGGTAGTCACCATCTAAAGGCTGTAGAAGCGGTGATGCTAACCACCGAGCCTTGTTCTGCCAACTCTACGTTACACAAATACCCACCGACAAAGGAGATATTAGTTGTGGAGTTTTCCTAACAGCTCTGTGTCCGAGGTAGGGTGTCTGAGTGGAAGAGGGAGTCCTCAGCACCGGAAGGAGCCTGGGTTTACTCTTCTGCGCCTCCGTG
>JAKSZT010040190.1:665036-675134 GCA_026826555.1 Tolypeutes matacus
GTGTGCCTGTGGGGGTATACGGGGACCCCAATCCCATATATATATATTTTTTTTTTTTCGTTTTCTTTATATATATATATATATATATATATTTTTAAGGAGGTACCAGGGACGAAACAAGGACCTCGTACATGGGAACCTGGTTGTCAACCACTTGAGCTACATGCGCTTCCCTCCCCTATATATATATATATATTTAACTTTATTTGGTACATTTAATAATTGAAAACATAAACAATTAAAAACTAAAAAGTAAACACAGATGAATAAATATATACATTTCTCAATTAAATGTAATGGATACATATAATTTTTTTTTGAATCAAACAATATGTTACACAATATATTTGGTTCATAGTAACGCATTCATACAGTATTTGTCCTTTTGTGTCTGGCTTGCTTCACTCAACATAATGTCCTCCAGGTTCATCCATGTTGCCATATGCTTTATGACTTCATTTCTTCTTACAGCTGCATAATATTCCATCGTGTGAATAGACCACAGTTTGTTTATCCATTCATCTGTTGATGGGCACCTGGGCTGTTTCCAGCTTTTGGCAATGGTGAATAATGTGGCTATGAACATCGGTGTGCAGATGTCTGTTCGTGTCACTGCTCTCAGTTCTTCTGGGTATATACCCAGTAGTGGTATTGCAGGGTCACATGGCAAGTCTATATTCAACTTCTTTAGAAGCTGCCGAATATCCTCCACAGTGGCTGTACCATCCTGCATTCCCACCAACAGTGAAGAAGTGTTCCTATCTCTCCACATCCTCTCCAACACTTGTAGTTCTCTGTCTTTTTAATAGTGGCCTTTCTGATAGGTGTGAAATGATATCTCACTGTAGTTTTGATTTGCATTTCCCTAATCATGAGTGATGTTGAGCATTTCTTCATGTGCTTTTTTGCCATTTGTATTTCTTCTTTGGAGAAGTGTCTATTCAAGTCTTTTGCCCATTTTTTAATAGGGTCGTTTGTCTTTTTATTGTTGAGCTGTAACATCTCTTTATATATCCTGGATATTAAACCCTTATCAGATACGTGATTTCCAAATATTTTTTTCCCATTAAGTTGGCTGCCTTTTCACCCTTCTGGCAAAGTCCTGTGAGGTGCAAAAGTGTTTAATTTTGAGGAGGTCCAATTTATCTACTTTTTCTTTTGTTGCTTGTGCTTTGGGTGTGAGGTCCAAGAAACCACCACCTACTACAAGGTCTTGAAGATGTTTCCCTACATTTTCTTCTAGTAGTTTTATGGTCCTGGATTTTATATTTAGATCTTTGATCCATTTTGAGTTGATTCTTGTATAGGGGTGAGATAGGGGTCCTCTTTCATTCCTTTGGTTATAGATATCCAGTTCTCCCAACACCATTTGTTGAAGAGACTTTTTTTCCCATCAGCGTGGGCTTGGTAGGTTTGTCAAAAACCAGTTGACTGTATAGGTAAGGGTATATTTCTGGGTTCTCAATTCTATTCCACTGATCGATATGTCTATCTTTATGCCAGTACCATGCTGTTTTGACCACTGTAGCTTTGTAATATGTTTCAACGTCAGGCAGTGAAATTCCTCCCACATTGCTCTTCATTTTTAGAATGCTTTTGGCTATTCGGGTGCACTTACCCTTCCAGATGAATTTGGTAATTGCCTTCTCTAATTCTGTAAAGTAAGCTGTTGGGATTTTGATTGGTGTTGCATTCAATCTATAAATCAGTTTGGGCAAGATTGACATCTTCACGATAATTATTCTTCCAATCCATGAACACGGAAGGTCTTTCCATTTGTTTAGGTCTTTTTAAATTTCTTTTAGCATTGTTTTGTAGTGTTCTGCATATAGGTCCTGTACTTCTTTGGTTAAATTAACTCCTAGATATTTGAGTTTTTTTGTTGCTATTGAAAATGGAATTTTCTTCCTGATTTCCTCCTCAGGTTGTTCAGTACTAGTGTACAAAAACATTACTGATTTTTGTGTGTTGATCTTGTATCCTGCCACTTTGCTGAGCTCATTTATTAGTTCAAGTAGCTTTGTTGTGGCTACTTCAGGATTTTCTAAATACAGGATCATGTCCTCCGCAAACAGTGAGAGTTTTACTTCCTCTTTTCCTATTTGGACGCCTTTAATTTTTTTGTCTTGTCTAATTGCCCTAGCTAGAACTTCTAGTACAATGTTGAATAACAATGGTGACAGTGGGCATCCTTGTCTTGTTCCTGATCTTAGGGGGAAAGCTTTCAACCTTTCCCCATTGAGTATGATGTTGGCTGTGGGTTTTTCATATATGCCTTTTATCATATTGAGGAATTTTTCTTTTATTCTTATCTTTTGAAGTATTTTTATCAAAAAAGGATGTTGGACTTTGCTGAATGCCTTTTCTGCATCTATTGAGATGATCATGTGGTTTTTTTCCTTCAATTTGTTAATGTGGTGTATTACATTGATTGATTTTCTTATGTTGAACCAGCCTTGCATACCAGGAATAAATCCCACTTGGTCGTGATGTATAAGTCTTTTGATATGCTGTTGGATTCGATTTACAAGTATTTTATTGAGAATTTTTGCATCAATGTTCGTTAGAGAGATTGGTCTGTAATTTTCTTTTCTTGTGGAATCTTTATCTGGCTTTGGTATTAGGGTGATGTTGGCTTCATAAAATGTGTTGGGTAATTTTCCCTCCTCTTCAATTTTTTGGAAGAGTTTAAACAGGATTGGTGTTAATTCTTTTTGAAATGCTTGGTAGAATTCACCTGTGAAGCCATCTGGTCCTGGACTTTTCTTTGCTGGGAAATTTTTGATGACGGATTCAATCTCCTTAATTGTGATTGGTTTGTTAAGTTCCTGTGTTTCTTGAAGCGTCAGTGTAGGTTGGTTGTGCATTTCTAGAAATTTGTCCATTTCCTCCAATGCTTCCTTTATTGGCATATAGTTTCTTATAATATCCTCTTATGATTTTTTTTTTTCTGTGAGGTCATTTGTAATTTCCCCCTTTCATTTCTGATTGTATTTATTTGCATCTTCTCTCTTTTTTTCTTTGTTAGTCTAGCGAGGGGTTTGTCAATTTTATTGATCTTCTCAAAGAACCAGCTTTTGGTTTTGTTGATTTTCTCTATTGCTTTTCTGTTCTCATTTTCATTTATTTCTGCTCTAATCTTTATTATTTCTTTCCTTCTGCTTGCTTTGGGATTAGTTTGCTGTTCTTTTTCTAGTTTCTCTAGTTGTTCAGTTAAATCTTTGAGTTTAGCTCTTTCTTGTTTTTTAATATAGGCATTTAGGGCTATAAATTTCCCTCTCAAGCTGCCTTTGCTGTATCCCATAAGTTTTGATATGTTGTGTTCTCATTTTCATTTGTCTCAATATATTAACCGATTTCACTTGCAATTTCTTCTTTGACCCACCGAATATTTAGGAGTGTGTTGTTCAGTCTCCACACATTTACAAATTTACTTTTTTCCTGTCTGTTATTGATTTCTAGTTTCATTCCATTATGATCTGAGAAGGTGCTTTGTATAATTTCAATCTTTTTATATTTATTGAGAGTTGTATTGTGACCTAACATGTGGTCTATCCTGGAGAAAGATCCATGGGCACTTGAGAAGAATGTATAACCCGCTGAGTTTGGATGCAGTGTTCTGTATATGTCTGTTAGGTCTAACTTGTTTATCATATTGTTCAAGTTTTCTGTTTCCTTGTTGATCTTCTGTCTAGTTGTTCTATCTAATGATGTGAGAGGGGTGTTGAAGTCTCCAACGATTATTGTAGAAATGTCTATTTCTCCCTTCAGTTTTGCCAGAGTTTGTCTCATATATTTTGGGGCACCCTGGTTAGGTGCGTAGATATTTATGACTGTTATATCTTCCTGGAGGATCGTCCCTTTTATTAATATATAATGGCCTTCCATATCTCTTATCACTTTTTTGCATTTGAAGTCTGTTTTGTCTGATATTAGTATAGCTACCCCTGCTCTTTTCTGTTTACTATTTGCGTGGAGAATCTTTTTCAAACCTTTTACTTTCAGCCGGTTGGTATCCTTGGGCCTGAGGTGAGTTTCTTGTAAGCAGCATATGGATGGCTTGTGTTTTTTTATCCATTCTGTCAGCCTGTATCTTTTGATTGGGGAATTTAATCCATTCACATTCAATGATATTACTGAAAATGCACTATTTATTTCCTCCATTGTATTCTTTGGTTTTCATATGTCATCCTATTTTTATCTCTCTTTTTACTCTTTTGGTTATCCTTTCTGCTTTTCTTTCTTCTATACTCTCCTCCAAGCCTCTCTCTCCTGTCTTTTTCTTTCAGGTTCTAAGGCTTCCTTTAATATTTCCTGCAAAGGTGGATTCTTTTTTGCAAACTCTCTTAGTTTCTGTTTGTTTGTGAATACTTTATATTCACCTTCATATTTGAGGGACAGTTTTGCTGGATAAAGAATTCTCGGCTGGCAGTTTTCCTCTTTCAGTTTCCTAATTGTATCATACCACTGTCTTCTCGCCTCCATGGCTTCTGAAGGGAAATCTGCACAAAGTCTTACTGGACATCCTTTGTATGTGATCATTTGCTTCTCTCTTGCTGCTCTGAGAATTTTCTCTGTCTTTGACATTTGACATTCTGAATAGTAGGTGTCTTGGCATAGGTCTATTAGGATTTATTCTCATTGGGGTACAGTGTGCTTCTTGGACATGTAAGTTCATTTCTTTTGTGAGAGTTGGGAAATTTTCAGCTATTATTTCCTCAAATACTCTTTTTTTTTTTTTAAGATTTTATTTATTTATTCATTTATCCCCCCCTTGCTGCTTGTGCTCACTGGGTCAGCTAACCACGCCACGTGGGCGGGCTTGCCTTCACCAGGAGGCCCCAGGAACCGAACCCGGGGCCTCCCATATGGTAAACGGGAGCCCTACTGATTGAGCCACAGCCGCTTCCATCCTCAAATACTCTTTCTGCCCCTTTTCCTTTCTCTTCCCCTTCTGGAACTCCCATGACATGTATGTTGTTGTGTTTTGTGTTGTCATTCAACTCTCTGAGCTCCTGCTCAATTTTTCCATTCTTTTCTCTCTCTGTTCTTTTCTCTCTTCAATTTTAGCTGCTCTGTCTTTGGTTTCACTTATTCTTTCTTCTATCATTTCGAGTCTGCTGTTGTATGCCTCAAATGTGTTTTTGACTTCACCTATTGTGTATTTCATTCCCATGAACTCCGTTACTTTTCTGTTCAGGATTTCAAATTCTTTGCATTCTCTCAATGTGTTCTTGATGTCTTTTATCTCTTTAACTATATTGTCTTTCATCTCATTAATTTGATTTTGGAAATTTGTGCTCATCTCACTGATTAGTTCTCTCAAATTCTGCATCTCTTCTGGGACTTTGTTGTATTCCTTTTCTTGGGCCATGTCTTCTATTTTCTTAGAATGGCTCATAATCTTTTGCTGATGCTTAAGCATCTGGTTAGTTTGTATTTTACTTAGATGCTCTATCTCTTTCTCTTTTATGGGGTTTTAGTGGCAGGAGGCTGTGAGTTACCACCGCTCTTTGATTTTTGGCTCAACCTCGATTGTTAGGATTGTTCTGCTGGTTGCTCAAAACTGGGCACTGGACCCAGTAATTGATTGTAGAGTCGTTTCCTAGGGCCTTGGGCAGGGAGGCTATAGAGGCCAGGAAAAGCCTCTCTTACTTATTAATTTTCTTATGTGCACTTCCTTGGTCTGCCAGGAAATGGCGCTTGTTGGCAGCTCTCAATTCAATGCCTGGTCGGAGCGTATTTGTTGTGACACAGACCAGATCAATGTGATAGAGCTTCCTGTCTGGGGGCTAAGAGCCCTGTGATTCAAACTTTCTGAGACAGTTCTCCAGACTTCTCTCGTAATGCCCCCCTTTTCCCAGCTAGGAAATATTTCCACTCCCCTCTGAGTCCTCAACAATCAGTCCCTGTTAGTAGAGGAGGAGATTGGGGGGTTTGTGTATCTTTAGCCCCTTGCAGGCTCCAAGGCAAACAATGCGCAGCCCCACCCAGCCTGGAAGGGCTCTCAGGACAGGGCAGACCAAACCTGGGAGTCCAAAGGAGGGTCAGTCCCAGGCTCTCTCTCCCCTCTCCTGTGGGGTCCTCACCAATTAGTCCAGGCTAGAAGAGAGGGAGGCTGTAAGGGTCGGATTTCTCCAATCCTTCCTGGGCTCCCAGGGCAAACCGCCGTGTGGAAGGGTCCGTGGGGCTCCGCAGCCCAAATTTACAGGTCAGAACCTGAGTCAGCCTAAGGCTGTGTCCCTCTCTCTCCCCTTTCCGGGAGTGGTAGATCCCTGGAGCCCCCTTTGTCTGTGGTCGCAGGCCCAGAGGAGTGTGGGGGAGGGACCGGCAGCAGCAGCTGCTGCTGGTTCCAACTCACGGTTCTGTCATCGCGATGTCCCTCTTTTGTCCCTCTCTCCTTTGTCTCCCCTATATTTTTGATGCAACATTTATGTAATCTAAACGTTCTTTAAAAAGAAAAAAAGTAAAGAAATGCAAAGAAAGCAAAGAAAAATTAAAAGTGTTGGATAGGATGCAGAGAAATAGGAACAGTCATTCATTGCTGATAGTAATGTAAAATGGGCAGCTGCTGAGGAAGATTGTTTGGCAGTTTCTCAGAAAGTTAGGTAGAAGCACCATACGACCCAGTAATACCACTACTAGTCATATATGCAGAAGAAATGAAAGTGGATTCAAACAGATAGCTTCACACTGATGTTCATAGTGGCATTATTCTCAATTGCAAAAGATGGAAGCAACCCAACTGTCCATCCACCAATGAATGTATAAAGAAAATGTGGTATATACATACGGTGTAATATTACTCAGCCTTAAAAAGGAATGAAGTCCTGATACATTCAACAACGTGGATGAATCTTGAAGACATGATGTTGAGTGAAGAAAGCCAGACACGAAAGGATGAATATCATGTAATCTCACTGATATGAAATAATTAGAACAAGCAAACTCACAGAATCAGAATCTAGAATTCAGGTTGCCAGGGGACAGGGTGAGAATAGGGAATGGGAAGTTAAGCATAAAATTACAGGGTTCCTATTTGAACGTTGGAAATGTTTTAGAAATCGAAGGTAGTGATGTTAGCAAACATTGTGAATGCAATCAACAGCACTGAAATATATATTTCAATGTGCTTATTACAGGAAATGGTAGGTTGTATATGGTAACAGACTAAAAATTTTTAAAAAATCAATGAAATTATACTACACAGTGAACGCTAAGTTAAACCATGGACTATAATTAATAGTGCAATTATAATAACATGTTATTCATTGCTTCACACCAATGCAAGGTGTTAATAATAGGGTCGAATATGGGAATCCTGTATTTTATGCACGACTTTCTGTAAATTCCCAACTTCTCTAATGAAAAAAAAGGGCACGAGGAGATTTTGGGGGTGATATCTGTGCTCACTACCTTTGCTGTGGCCATGGATTCACGAGTGTAAACAGGTGCCACTGCTAGGCAACGCTTAAATATGCCCAGCTTACTGCATGTCTGTTGTGGCTCAATTAATCTATTTAAAAGGCACATTATCTCAAATAAAATCTCATTATGGAATTCTGCTGTTTAAAAAAGTAGTTGTGGGTTTTCCTCTGTTTTCTATCCTGTGTGTGTCTGATTGAATTTATTTATTGTTTGAATGTTTGGAAGAAGTCTCCAGGAGACAATGGCACATAGAAACTTCTCAGTAGGAAGAGTTTGGACAACGAATTCAATTTATTTCCTAGTCTAAGACTGCTCATCTTTGCTCTTCCTCCTTGAATCTAATTTGATAAGGAATATTTTTCTAATCTGTCCCATTTAGTCTCACTGTTGAAACGTGTTGCCCAGATTCCTTGCACTTTGGCTCGCCCTCCTAGGGTTTCAGGCCTCAGTTTAACCTCGGTTCCTCGGTGTTAGTCCCTGAGGCTGCGTCACCCGCGACGTGCGGGAGAATCCCGCAGCGCTTCCCGCAAACTGCTTAGAGACACAGCGCAGTCCCGGAGCCTCCCCTAAACCAGGGGCGGGTTTTGTTAGGCTCTGTTTCTCCAGCACCCCTAAGCTGTGGGGACTTTTCCTCTCAAAAGGGGGTGACGTTGAAACCGAATGTAAAAAGGCAAGTGTCTCCCGATACAGTCCTTTGGAGTGTGTGTGTTTGAAGGGCAAGTATTTCATTTGCCCGCCACGTTACCGAGCGCACGCTCTGCGCCAATGCCGCCAGGAACCCGGCGACTAGAACTTGCTTCTCCTGCCGCTCCCTGTGCGCTCCCTGGAGTGCTCGCCGGCCAGAAGCTTCCTTTCCAAGCTGCCAGATCCCAGGGGAGACGCAGCTGCCACGCGATCCCGTGACTACTGGCTGCAGAGGCTGTTTGCTCATCTTTTCCCAGAGGCTAGAACCTCGGTTTGGCAGTTTGGGGGTTGGGGATGCGGTGTGAGAAACGGGGCTGGAGCCCGGGAAAGGAGCGGGTGAGTGAAAAGTAGTAACTCAGCATCGAAGGGGTTCGAACCATCAACATTCTGATCCCATGTCAGAAGCCTTATCCATTAGACGATGTGGTCAAAATCAGTCAATGAAATACACCACGTTAATATATTGAAGAGAAAAATCGCAGGATCATCTCAATCGGTGCAGAAAATGCATTTGACAAAATACAACATCCTTTCTTGATAAAAACACTCCAAAAGAGAAACCCATAATTGACATTGTACTCAATGGTAAAGACTGAAAGCTTTCCTGCTGAGTTTGGGAAGAAGAAAGGATGCCCACTGTCTCCTCTTGTTCAGTATTGTGGCAGAAGTTCTAGCTGGAGCAACTAGGTAAGAAAAAGAAATAAAAGGCACCCAAATAGGAAAGGTAGAAGTGAATTTTTCACTATTTGCTGATATGATCTTATACCTAGAAAATCCTGAAAAATCCACAACGAAGCTATTAGAACTAAAAAACAACCTCAGCAGGGTGGTGGAGTACAAGATTAATATACAAAAATCAATAGCGGGGAAGCGGCTGTGGCTCACTCAGTGGGGCTCCCGTTTACCATATGGGACCGGGGCCTCCTGGTGAGGGCAGGCCCGCCCGCACGGCGTGGTTAGCTGACCCAGCGAGCACAAGCAGCAAGGGGGGGATAAATGAATAAATAAATAAAATCTTAAAAAAAAAAATCAATAGCATTTCTATGCACTACTAATAAGAATAAACTTAACCAAAGACATAAAGGACCAGTATTCAGAAAACTACAAAACATTACTAAAAGAAAACAAAAAAGGGGAGCAGATGTAGCTCAAGTGGTTGAGCGCCTCCTTCCCACATGAGGTCCTGGGTTCAATGTCCCGCTGCAGTCCAAAAAATATATATATATATATATATATATATATATATATATATATATGTAAGTAAATAGAAGGACATTTGACATTTTGTATTCATGGATTGGAAGATAAAATGTCATTACGATGTCAAGTCTACCCACAGATTCAACCATTTCCTAGAATTGGAAAAGCCAATTATCAATTTATCTGGAAGGGTGAGGGCCCATGAACAGCCAAAATATCCGGAAAAGAATAACGAAGTTGGAGGACTCTCACTTCCTGACTTTAAGGCTTACTACTTAGGAGCAGTGAAAAAAGAATGAGCAATGGCATCGAGTTGAGATGAGAATTAGACACTAACATCTCTGTCAAGTGATTCTTGACAAGGCTGTTAAACATGCTCAGCCGGGTCGGAACAGTCTATTCAACAAATGGTGCTGGGAGAACTGGAGATCCATACCTAAAAGAAAGAGGACACCTATCTCACACCTAATACAAAAATTAACTCAGAATAGATCAAGGACCTAAATAAAACAGCTAGAACCATAAACCTCCTAAAAGAAAATGTAGGGAAACATTTTCAAGACCTGTGGTAGGTGGTAGTTTCTTAAACTTTACCCCCAAAGCTCATGCAATGAAAGAAAAAAAGGATAAATGAGATCTCCTCACAATTAAACACTTTTGCGCTTCAAATGACTTTGTTAAGAGGGTGAAAAGGCAGCCTACTGAGTGGGAGTAAATTAAGGTCTCCCACCTCAAGAGCATGTAAGAGAATCTTTGCTGACTTAGGCAGTAAAACCCTCAATGATA
>JAKSZT010040190.1:686846-716592 GCA_026826555.1 Tolypeutes matacus
TCCTGCCCCAGGGCTTCAGTCAGGAATCAGGGCGTCTCTTGGCCCCTTCTGGAGACCAAAAAACATTTGCTAGTTCTTCGAGCCAAATTTCATAAATAATATTTTTTTAAGAATTTGTTGTTTCATTTAAAATTTTCAATAATTTGGGCAAAATTCTTCACACCATTGCACGTTCTGATTCATCTTCTGGAAATACTCTTCTTTCTGCTGTTTTTCTGTGTGGCCTTTTCTCTTTTAGGTCTCAGTTTAGCTTTGGTTCTTCAGATGTTTACTGAGAGCAGAGTAAAATATTCAAACAGGACATGTGGGCTCAGTTTAGGGCAGGAGAGTTGGAGAGGAGTTGCTGTGCTGCATTGAAGTGGCTTAGCGCTTTTGAGTGTTCGTAACACCATCTTCGCGATAAAATCAATAGTAACGTCGTATAATTCTTTTACGAAATTGCACAAAATAAGTAATCCAGACACACAGCACAGAATCTCTGCTGCATAGAAATTTCAGCAGCTGGTCACGTTAGGACCACGCGGCCTAATGGAGAAGGCGTCCGCAGGATCAGAAGATCGAGGGCTCGGATCCCTTCGTGGTTGAGCTGCTATTTTCTCCTCATCCTTTCGCGTCTTCTCCCCAACTCCCAAGCCGGCGTAGTAGAGTCTAGGAAAAGATGCTGAAGACAGTCTGTGCAGCGGGTGGTAATGGGATCAGGTGTCCCGGCGGATGGATGCCTGGGGTCTGTCCCTCGGGGCCAGATTCACCCCCCACTGGCGTGGAGCGTGCGCTGGGCGCCGTGGCCAAGTACTTGCCGCTCGAAATTCACACGCAAAAGGACGGTACCAGGGGTATTTGCCTTTTTAAACGTCACCCCCTTTTGAGAGGAAAAGTCCCCACAGCTTAGAGGCGCTGGAGAAACAGAGCCTAACAAAACCCGCCCCCGTGTAGGGGAGGCCCCGGGACCCTGCGCTCTTTTTCTAGGCGGTTTGCTGGAAGCGCTGCGGGATTGTCCCGCACGTCGCGGGTGGCGCAGCCTCAGGGACTAACACTGAGGAACCGAGGTTAAACTGAGGCCTGAAACCCTACAAGGGCGAGCCCAAGTGGAGGGAATCTGGGCAACACGCTTCAACAGTGAGATGAAATGGACAGATTAGAAAAATACTCCTTATCAAATTAGGTTCAAGGAGGAAGAGCAAAGACGAGCAGTCTTAGACTAGGAAATAAATTGAATTCGTTCTCAGAAATCCTCCTACTGAGAAGTTTCTACGTCCCGTTGCTTCCTGGGACTTCTTCCAAACGTTCAAAGAATAAATAAATTGACTCAGACGCAACACACTCTTCCAGAGGATAGAAAACAGGGGAAGATCCACAGCTACTTTTTTTTTTTTTTTTAACAAAATGCCATAATGAGATTTTCTTCCAGATAATGTACCTTAAACAGCTTTATTGAGCCACAATTGACGTGCAGTAAAGGCACATAATTTAAGCGTTGCCTAAGCTTGGCTCCTGTTTACACTCGTGAATCCATGGCCACAACAAAGGTAGTGAGCATGGATATCACCCCAAAATCTCCTCGTGCCCTTTTTTTAAATTAGAGAAGTTGAGAGCTTACTGGACAAACATGCATAAAATACAGGATTCCCATATTCCACCCTATTATTAACACTTTGCATTGGTGTGGAGCATTTGTTTCAATTAATGATGACACATTTTTATAATTGTACTATTAATTGTACTGTGAAGTACAATTCCATGGAGTTTTTAAATTTTTGTTCTGTTACCATATATACAACCTAACATTTCCTGTTATAACCACATTCAGATACATATTTCAGTGCTGTTAATTGCATTCACAATGTTTGCTAACATCACTACCATCAGTTTCGAAAACATTTCCATCATTCAACAGGACCCTGTGCCTTTTATTTCCTAACTTCCCATTCCCTAGCCTCACCCTGTCCCCTGGTAACCTATATTCCAGATTATCACTTTATGGGTTTTCTTATTCTAATTATTTCATATCAATGAGATCATAGAGTATTCATCCTTTTGTGTCTAGCTCCCTTCACCCAACATAATGCCTTCAAGGTTCATCTATGTTGTTGCATGTATCAGGACTTCATTCCTTTTTGCACTGAGTAATATTCCATGCATATTCCACCTTTTGTTTATATATTTATGGTTGGTGGGCACTTGGGTTGCTTCCACCTTTTCGCAATTGAGAATACAGCTGCTATGAACATGTGTGTGCAAATATCTGCTCGAATCCCTCCTTGATTGCTGGGCATATGGTAATTCTATACTTCACTTTCTGAGGAACTGCCAAACTGTCTTCCACAGTGGCCGCACCATTTTACATTGCCACCAGCAATGGATGAGTTTTCCAGTTTCTCTGCATCCTCTCTGTAATTTTCCATTTTTTAAAAACAGCAGCCATTCTAGCGAGTGTGAAATGGTATCTCATTATGGTTTTGATTTGCATTCCTCATGCCCTTTTGTAATACTCCCAATCGCCTCCCACAACCACTAATCTGCTTTCTCTCATACGTTTTTAGTTTTATTAAATATTAGATGCTTGTAACATTTAGAATTTTGTAAAAAAAAAAAAAAAAAAAAGCATCACACAGTATGGACTCTGTTTTTTGTGTGTGTTTTTTTGGGTGGGTAGAATTTTTTCACTCAGCATCATCATTTTGAGATTTATCCATATCCTTGCTTAATGTCTTTTTATCACTGGACTATATTCTGTTGTATGACTATAACACAATTTGTTTATCCATTCTCCTATTGGTGAATATTTGGGCATTTCCAGTTTGGGGACTATTACAAAAAACTGCTGTTATGAATATTTGCATCTATGTCTTTGTACAGATATATGTTTCATTTCTCTTGGGTATATACCTGAGAGTGGAATGACTGTCTATATATAATTTGTGTTGTTTTCTTTAGGAGGTACTAGGGATCAAACGGGAATCTCGTACATGGGAAGCAGGCGCTCAATCACTGAAGCTACATCGGCTCCCCTATAATTTTTTTTTTTACTTTATTTTGTACATATAATTTGTTTTTAAAGAAACTATCAAACTGAGGCTGGTATCCTCTTCATACTTAATCTGACAGGAACATTATGAGAAAGGAAAATCATAGGTTACCTCACTCTTGAAATAGATGCAAATATCCTGAGCGTTAGGGAACCGAATGCAGCCATGTTTAAAATGAATCGTTCGGGTCTTGATCTAATACCAAGAATGCAAGGTTAGTTTATCATTAATCTAGTCCGTCATCCAATTCAGCACTTTAGGGATGGAAAAAATATATATGGTCACCTTAATAGAGACAGAGAAAGCATTGAGTAAAGCAGCATTCAGTCATGATGAAAACTATAAGCCATCTAGAAACAGCAGGTAATTTCTTTAATCTGATAAATGACATTTTAAAAAGTTGTGGTAAATATAAAACTTAAATGTATTATTTAATATTTATATGTGAAATACTGAAAATATTCTGTTTGAGATTGGTAATAAATCAGAGATGCCAACTCTCGCCACCTCTAGTCAAGATTAGACTCCTGTGTGCCTCATTCATTACCTTTTGCAGCCACACTAAAGAAGGAAATAAAAGAGATAATTATTGGAAAGGAAGGCACAAAACTGTCACTATTCTTAGATGACATGATTTTGTACAAATATACATATTAGTAGATTATGATGGACTTATTGCAGTCTACAGATTTTATGACTTAATAGATTGAATATATTGGACCTAAATGAATCAAG
Organism: Tolypeutes matacus; assembly: GCA_026826555.1. Classification (NCBI taxonomy): domain Eukaryota; kingdom Metazoa; phylum Chordata; class Mammalia; order Cingulata; family Chlamyphoridae; genus Tolypeutes; species Tolypeutes matacus. Next base: position 690,608 of record JAKSZT010040190.1, read on the forward strand.
AGATACACCATATAGTATGTTAACATACAATGAGGAAATAAAGGAATTAGAGAACAAATTCTCTACTATTTTTATACATGATGAATCTTTTTTTTTACTTTACATAAGCCCCGGAATTTGTTAGACTAATAAACTTCACCTATTAAGCATATTTCATTTTCTTATTTTAATTAATCACTGACAAGCTCCACTCAGGGTCTAACAAGCATGTAATGTAACCCAAAACCAAAGGAAAGAAAATGAATATTTTAGGCTTATGAACATACTTACGACAGCTCATGGACCTCAAGGGACCACTGAGTTAGGAAAAATGCTTGGGTTTGGAGGCTAGTTCTCGTTATGGCAGAGAATTTTTTAAAAGTCATGCAATTAAAAGAGACTTTGGAAGTCATTTAGTCCAAACTTCTACCAAGGGCAAGAAACTCTTTACAAATTACTGGAATTGTTACTCAGCCTTTACTCCTATTGACTCATTGTCCCAGAAACAGCCCAGGGTCTTTTTCTATAGAAGACAAAGGAAGAAAAATACAAAAGAAAGGCTGTCATTTTGGGTCTTTACGGTAGTCACATGAGGAGCTGGTGGGACTTGAAAGGCATTGAAAAGGTACATAAAAACATAAACACTATACAATGTCAAGTAACGGTCGGGTCAGCTTTTAAGGAGAAAGCTTTGGGACTAGTCAGAATGCCAGAGAATTCATTGCATCTCAGGTTGAAATTCCATTGTAGGGCACATCAATCATACAATAAACACCAGACTCAGGTTAAAATTTAGCAAGAAATCCTCATAACCCCTGAGAAGTCCCCAAGGCCCAAAGGAGATCATAGAGAAGGATCATGGGAACTTGTACAAAGGAAAAGGCAAATTTTTACCCATTTGGGTCCATCCTAGAGCAAATGAGAACCTCCATTAACTAGTTGGCAACCTCCAACCATAGTCTCAAAATGTTTTCCAATATTTTGCAAATATAAAGGGTGGGGGAGCAAAGGTCTATGACCCTGAGAGTTTGTGACCCCGAGAGAGTTGCAGATTTCACTACATGAATGACAGAGCTAAAGTTCTCTCTACTCTTCCCCACCCATCTCACCTCGGAACAGGGCATCCACTCAATGAGAAGCAGTGCCAGGTATCAGAATTTGGCTTTGAGCCCCAGCACCACCACGTGCTCCCTTAGACAGATTACTTCCCCTCTCTCGATCCCAGCGCTCACATCTACTAAAGAAGGAGTTTGTCCCACAAGTTCTCTCTGGCCCTTCCAGTTCTAAAGGGTCTTCTTTCTAAGACAATACTCAGAATATAAGAGAGGACCTGCCAAATGTGGACTTCTCAGAGAATACAAGAGACTTTTTTCCCAGATCAAATCATACTAGATGACTTGTATTTGAAAATTATCCTGCAAATCTTTCTCATGTTGAATTGAATTTAAGATTGTTGAGGGAAGCGGCTGTGGCTCAATCAGTGGGGCTCCCGTTTACCATATGGGAGGCCCTGGGTTCGGTTGCTGGGGCCTCCTGGTGAAGGCAAGCCCGCCCGCACGGCGTGGTTAGCTGACCCAGCGAGCACAAGCAGCAAGGGGCGGATAAATGCATAAATAAATAAAATCTTTAAAAAAAAAATACAGTTTTAAAAAAAAATAAAAATAAAAAAAAATAAAGTTGTTGAAACATCCTCAAATATACTTCGGAAGAGACTAGATAAATCTTTGACCATTAGTTTGAAAAGTCAGCTTGTTCAAATTCTTCATTGAACTGATAAGGCCCAGAAGGTTGGCGTGAATTTTCCAATATTGAAAAAAGTTAGTTTATATTTGTATGAATCTCCCAGCCCAGATGGATGCTGATAACAGCTTTTAGGCAAACATGGTCTCTGGTACTCAAAGCTCACAACAGTAAAATGTCCCTCCGAGGTGCCTAAAATAATATCTCCTGGCCACTAATTGCTGTCCTAAACCTGGTATAGTTAGATCAACCCATAATAAACTTCAACTCTTTGTAGATGATGCACGGGGAGATGTGAATAAAGGGTGTGAAGATTAGGAACTTGAAGAGACATGGAGGATAGTCCCAACAAGCTGACCAACATCTCTGCTCTCTTAAATCCAGTTCAGCTGAGGGCAATGAATTGAGGTAGGGTGGAGTTTGGAAAGGATAGTGAGGGAGGCAGATCGTGGGTCATCACTTAGCTTTAACTTTCCCCACTAAGCCTGAGCAGCAGCCCTAGCCTCACTTCTATCACTTTAGGACGAGGAGGGGCCATGGACCTACCCCAGCAGATCTGACGTCACGTGTCTTTACAACTATCTAATTGATTAAATCTTGACTTTGGGACCCCAGAGACCTCTAGTACCTCATTCTTCAGACGAAATTTATAAGACTCATATGATGCATAATATCAAGAGCACAGAACCAGAAGTCAGAAGTCGAGGTAACTGGGTTTAGTCTTAGTGAGAGCTTGCATAAGTGGCTCCATTCAGAACACCAGTCTCCTCATCTGCGAGAGGAGGATCTGGAAAAACCACTCAATACCCACCAGACTCCTTTCAGCCATAATGGACTACGTGTGTGTGATTCCTCATGGGCCCGTAAGAGGCAGGGGGTGAGGATGCATTCCAGAGAGCTCGCTCAATAGTTTCAAAGCCTGTGCTTAGTCCACCAAAGGGGTGCCAATGCAAAGTGCAGGAAACCTGTTGGCTTTTTATAAAGTATTTATTTGGGATAAAAGCTTACAGTCCCAAGGCCATGAAAAGTCCAGCTCAAGGTACCATGAGAGATGCTTTCTCAGCAAAGTCAGCTGCCATGTGTTGAAGCAAGATGGATGCTGATCTCTGCCAAGTTTCAGCCTTCCCCTCTGGGCTTCCTTTTCTTCTTTAGGCTCTGTGGGGCCCAACTTCTCCATCTCAGCTGCAGGCTGGCACAGGGCTTGTCTCTCAGGGCTTCCTATATCAGTCTCGGCTCTCTTCCCAAGGTCAGCTGTAAGCTATCAGACAAATGGTCCATCTCTCTCTGGGGCTTTAGCTGTTCGAACCTTCTCCTTTCTGTCACGTGGAAGGATAAAAAATGACAAAGTTCTCTCCTCTTTGTCTTCTTGTGTCTGCCTGTTCTTGGTGCTATTAGACCCACCAAGGGGGCAGGAACTCAACCTGAGTCATGCCTTACTGATGTGGTTGAATCAAAGAAAGCCCTCAAAGCAATCTTACACTTACTCTAATCAAGGGCTCCTCAACTGAGTTTAATATAACTAAAGGGTATCACACCCAGATTTACAAACATAATCTTTCTCTTTTTGGGATTCATAAAATAATTTCAAACTGCCACAGCTGTGCGATCTGAGTACCAGAGAGTGTGCCAAAGCCTGTCTTTTGTGTCAGGGCTCAGGGGAGGGACAGCCATGGCAGAGAAATAATTGAGTCAAAGTCCTGGGGCTGGGGGTCAGGAGACCACCCTGAGTTTTAGCATTACCGTCTATCAATGGTGACACTAGTTTCTTCTCAGTCTGTTTCATAAAGCTGATGTGAGACTCTAATAAGATAATACATAAAAAGATGCTGACAATGTTTGGATTAGTGAAGACTCAAGGGACTGTTATCCTCCATTCCCTCCCACTCCACTGCCTCCTTCCCAAAGCCCTAGCCTGGCCAATTCCACTTTATTAACAAGTTCTTGCTCTCATCTATGTTTTTCTGACCTAGAACTGAACTCCAGGTGCTTCCTGGAACTGAACTCCAGGTGGAGTTGACTCCTGGCCTGATTCAGAGCTGGTTGATTATGAGGCTCTGTGAGCTGTTGCTGAGAACAGAAGTCCATTTGTTTCTCTAGGCTTCTGAGCTCTTCTCAGGGGTGTCTAATCCGAGTATAATAGTCCAGAACACAAACAATGAACCGTGCCTAAAAAACTCAAAGCTCTTTAGAGCAGTCATGCAAAATCCTTCCTCTACTATGGCCATAGAGATTACTGAATTCAATTCCATATAACCTATGAGACCTTGATCAAGTTATTTAATTTCCCTTTGTCTCAGTTTCCTTATCTGAAAAGTTGTGGTAACGCCTCTTAGGATTAAATGAGTTAACATATATAAAGCACTTAGCATTAGGCATGACATTTGTTATGCAGTCAGTAAATTGTAGTTATTGCTTACATTATGAACTTATGGGTATGGAAACTGTAGCTCAGAGGGAATGACATGATATACTGAGGTCATGTGGCTAATAATGGTGGGAGGAATCCAATTTCTGTATTTCTACTTTAGGGCTCTATCTATGATACCACACTGCCCCTCACATGCTGCCATTAATTCCTCACCATGCAAGACCATCTTTGCTCACCTTATAATAACTGACTCTTGAGCGCTAAGGAATCCTTTTTTTTTATAGGGCCCACCTCATGGTCCAGATAAGTGGGCTGAAGACTCTGCCTTCCCAGATCTCTCTATTTCAAGAGTTCTGGTAAGCTTTTGAATACCTTTGGGGCATGGCTTCTAGCCTGAAAAGAGAATTTAGCCCAGACTCAGAAGAAGGCAACATGGCAGGCATCATGTTAAATCTCCCAAGTGAAAGCATCACATACCATATAGCAATCAGGTTAAGAGCAAAAACTAGAAGCTGAAAGAGCTCAGCCTACCCACTGGATCTCTACCATTGAAAGGCACCAAGGCCAGTGGTGAATCACCAGGTCTAATGGTTCTCAGTCATTGTGGCAGGATGAGATCATTTTATGAATCCCCAAAATGAAAGATTATGTTTGTAAACTAATCTATTCCTCTGGGCGTGATACTTTTGATTGCATTAAATTCAGCTGAGGAACCTTTGATTAGGTTACTTAATAAGATTGCTTGTGGGCTTTTGATTGGATGACATCAGTGAGACGTGACTCAGGTTGAGGCTCTGCCTCCTGGGTCTGATATAAATGGACTCACATGGAGAGACAGAACAAAAAAACAAAAAAAAAAAAAAGAAAGAAAACTGTCATATTTGATTCTGAAATGTGAGAGAGAAGATTGGTTAAGCACAAACTCCCCAAGAGACTGGGCCCACAGAGCAGCTCAAGAGGAGGCCAGCCATGCTATATGCCTGATAGCTTACAGCTGAACTTGGGAAGAAAACAGAACAGCTGAGGCTGATAGGAGGCTCAGAGAGAGACAGGCCCTATGCCAGCGAGCAGCTGAAATCAGGAAGAAAATGAGCCTGAGAGAGGAAGCCCGGAGGGGATGGCAGAGACCAGGCAGAGATCACCTGCCATCTTGCTCTGACACATGGCAGCTGACTTTGGTGAGAAAGAACCTTTTATGGTGCCTTGAGTTGGACTTTTCATGGCTTTGGAACTGTAAGCTTTTACCCCAAATAAATCCCCATTATAAAAGCCAACATATTTCTGGTACTTTGCATCAGCAGCCCTTTGGCAAACTGAAATAGCAATATAAAGCTAAAGTTTCCATACTGGCCCATATCCTGGTCAAGACAGAGACAACTGGACAGAAGTATTGTGGGAGTTTAGGGCTGAAAGAAAGGGGGAAAGGCAGAGAAGTGGATAGATGAGAGAAATAGAAGAGTAAGAAAAAAGCATAAAGGGGGAGTGGATGAAGCTCAAGTGGTTGAGCGCCTGCTTCCTATGTAGGAAGTCCTGGGTTCAATCCCTGGCTCTGGTACCTTAAAAAAAAAAAAAAAGTATAAAGGAAGAGAAGAAAAATGAATACTAATATTTACAAGCTGTCTACTATGTGCCAGGCATCTCCAGATACATCTCATTTAATCCTCATTATTAACCAGGTAGGTATTATTGTTTCTGTTAGATAAATAAGGAAATCGACACCCAGAGAAAATGAATAACATGCCTAAATTTGCTTACTTTGTAAGAAGATACACTGGGACTCAATTCTACATATGCCAGAACCCAAGTTCTTTTCATGGTACATTAATGAAAAAGTATGTTATGGATGAAATGGAAAGAGTCATGGGTGAAGGCAGAGAGTACAGGTGATACATAGAGTAAGAGAGGAAGAAGGAGGTCCAGAGAATTTAGAAGCAGTTTGTAATCAGGTATTCAATCTCTCTCCCTGAAATGAAAATTGAGCTAGGGTTGGTCTCATTTAGACCCCAGACTCTTTAAGGAAGTGATTATTTATTAATTAAGCAAATATTGACATCTTTTGCATTCCAAGCATATCTCTTGTTACTTGGGATAAACAATAATAATTTCAGTAGTCCCTACCTCCAGATGCTTATTTCAATAATGGCACCAATGAGAACACCTGGCTGCAGCCTCCCCTGTGACTGTCCCATACACTAACTTACGGTGTTGACATGGGCTTGAATGTGCTTTAATAGAATTACTAGCAAACAAGAATGAGGAAGAGAGAAACCCACTGCAAAGGGAAAATGGTGTAATATTTTGTAATTATTCTTGACACAAGAAGTAGTATTATTTAACATCCATTTTGCTTCAGTCTTTTCACTAAGGAAAATAACATTTAAAGTGGAAAATGGAAAGGATTAAGGGGGAACATGAGGCTATGTGAGAAGACAATAGGACAGCAGTTATCTATTTGTAGTTTTTAAGGCTATATGCACCCATAGAAATAGTATCTCAGGATATGAAAAATATCATTAAAAAGCTATAATTCTGAGATTATATGTACAAAAAATCCTGGAGATATAAAAATAACTGAATTTCTAACAAGACTAAATGAAATTTTAAAAGTCCAGAAGACAAGCTTAAATTTAGAGACATTGCTATTTTTACACTTATTTGTTAGAATTCACCGTGAGGGCCTGTGAGTAGGATGTCCACTAGGTGACAGCTTAGTTTACTAAGCAACGGACACCACAATCACTGTCAAACTGAAGTAAAATTCGAGGTCTGGCATGTCATAGGCTCTGTATTTGGACGTTTCTTGCTACATTTGAACAAATTCGGGAAGAGTTAAATGCACGCTGACTACATTTGTGTTTGGTACAGAGCTGATTATGATCAATGACAGACTTGAGATTCTAAAATGGCTGTTGGCCAGAAGGATGCATTCAACTGGGAGCAATCAATTGCCCCAACACAATAAAAGGGATTGAAAAGAGTTTTTAAAAACAAGGGGCATGTGCTTTAGTTGAACATGAATTACACTAATTTAAAAACAATGCAAAAAATAAAAGAAGCTCTGACAAATGATTCATTTTCAGAATGCTTAAAGAATTTCTAATTCATATTCCTAAAGAATTACAAGTAAAATTTTAAAAAGTCAAATAAGCCAAGAAAATATAGGGAAAAATTGTGGGAGGCACTTCAGAAAAAAGAATATCCTGAAGACCAGTAAACATATGAAAATATGCTCAACTGCAAGAGTCATCAGAAGAATGTAATTAAAATGTCAATGAGATACCATTGGATACTCATCTGAATGGCAAATTTTTTTAAAGAATGAAAATATCAAGTGTTTGCAAGGATGTGGAGCAATTGGAATTCTCCTACCATTCTGATGTTACCATACTTTTGTTAACAGAGGACTAGTCAAACAGATAGTACTACCATTCTTTCTTGTAGTGTTCTTCCTAAAATTTTATAATTAAAAAGAAGAGTCTTGCAAGTAAATATATGAAAACCTATTGTGTTCCTAGATACAAGTAACAGGAAGTTATGAAAAGAAAAGAAAATAAGATGGATCAATTGCCACAGGATAAATTGAATAGAATATGCAATATTTAGGTATAAATCTAATAAAAGATTCCTAAGACCTCTAGGGACAAAGGTATAAAATTTTTGTGGAGAATTTAAGTGTGACCTACATAAATGAAGACGCTTCCCACTTTTTGGCTATTATAAACAATGCTGCTATAAACGTTCAAATACAAGTTTTTGCGTGGATATGTGTTTTCATTTCTCTTGAGTATATACATCAGGGTCAAATTCAGCTCTCAATAAATATAAAAAGATTGAAATTATACAAAGTACCTTCTCAGATCATAATGGAATGAAACTAGAAATCAATAACAGACAGGAAAAAAGTAAATTTGCAAATGTGTGGAGACTGAACAACACACTCCTAAATATTTGGTGGGTCAAAGAAGAAATTGCAAGTGAAATCAGTAAATATATTGAGACAAATGAAAATGAGAACACAATGTATCAAAACTTATGGGATACAGCAAAGGCAGTCTTGAGAGGGAAATTTATAGCCCTAAATGCCTATATTGAAAAACAAGAAAGAACTAAACTCAAAGATTTAACTGAACAACTTGAGAAACTAGAAAAAGAACAGCAAACCAATCCCAAAGAAAAAAAAAGGAAAGAAATAATAAAGATTAGAGCAGAAATAAATGAAAATGAGAACAGAAAAACAGTAGAGAAAATCAACAAAACCAAAAACTGGTTCTTTGAGAAGATCAATAAGATTGACAAACCCCTCGCTAGACTAACAAAGAAAAAAAGAGAGAAGATGCAAATAAATACAATCAGAAATGAAAGGGGGGAAATTACAAATGACCTCACAGAAATAAAAAGAATCATAAGAGGATAGTATGAGAAACTATATGCCAACAAACTAGACAACCTAGATGAAATGGACAAATTTCTAGAAACACATAACCAACCTACACTGACACCACAACAAATACAAGAACTTAACAAACCAATCACAATTAAGGAGATTGAATCTGTCACCAAAAATCTCTCAGCAAAGAAAAGCCCAGGACCAGTTGGCTTCACAGGTGAGTTCTACCAAGCATTTCTAAAAGAATTAACACCAATCCTGTTTAAACTCTTCCAAAAAATTGAAGAGGAGGGAAAATTACCCAACACATTTTATGAAACCAACATCACCCTAATACCAGAGCCAGATAAAGATTCTACAAGAAAAGAAAATTACAGACCAATCTCTCTAATGAACATAGATGCAAAAATTCTCAATAAAATTCTTGCAAATCGAATCCAACAGCATATCAAAAGACTTATATATCACGACCAAGTGGGATTTATTCCTGGTATGCAAGGCTGGTTCAACGTAAGAAAATCAATCAATGTAATACACTACATTAACAAACTGAATGAAAAGAACCACATGATCATCTCAATAGATGCAGAAAAGGCATTCGAGAAAATCCAACATCCTTTTTTGATAAAAAATACTTCAAAAGATAGGAATAAAAGGAAAATTCCTCAATATGGTAAAAAGGCATATATGAAAAACTCACAGCCAACACCATACTCATTGGGGAAAGGTTGAAGGCTTTCCCTCCAAGATCAGGAACAAGACAAGGATGCCCACTGTCACCATTGTTATTCAACATTGTACTAGAAGTTCTAGCGAGGGCAATTAGACAAGACAAAAAAAATTAAAGGTGTCCAAATAGGAAAAGAGGAAGTAAAACTCTCACTGTTTGAGGATCACATGATCCTGTATTTACAAAATCCTGAAGTATCCACAACAAAGCTACTTGAACTAATAAATGAGTTCAGCAAAGTGGCAGAATACAAGATCAACAGCAAAAATCAGTAATGTTTTTGTACACTAGTACTGAACAATCTGAGGAGGAAATCAGGAGGAAAATTTCATTTTCAATAGCAACAAAAAGACTCAAATACCTAGGAGTTAATTTAACCAAAGAAGTATAGGACCTATATGCAGAAAACTACAAAACAACGCTAAAAGAAATTAAAAAAGACCTAAACAAATGGAAAGACATTCCGTGTTCATGGATTGGAAGAATAAATATCGTGAAGATGTCAATCTTGCCCAAACTGATTTATAGATTCAATGCAATACCAATCAAAATCCCAAGAGCTTACTTTACAGAATTAGAGAAGGCAATTACCAAATTCATCTGGAAGGGTAAGTGCACCCGAATAGCCAAAAGCATTCTAAAAAAGAAGAGCAATGTGGGAGGAATTTCACTGCCTGACCTTGAAACATATTACAAAGCTACAGTGGTCAAAACAGCATGGTACTGGCATAAAGATAGACACATCGATCAGTGGAATAGAATTGAGAACCCAGAAATATACCCTCACCTATACAGTCAACTGGTTTTTGACAAACCTACCAAGCCCACGCTAAAGGGAAAAAACAGTCTCTTCAACAAATGGTGTTGGGAGAACTGGATATCTATAACCAAAAGAATGAAAGAGGACCCCTATCTCACCCCCTATACAAGAATCAACTCAAAACGGATCAAAGATCTAAATACAAAAGCCAGGACCATAAAACTACTAGAAGAAAATATAGGGAAACATCTTCAAGACCTTGTAGTAGGTGATGGTTTCTTAGACCTTACACCCAAAGCACGTGCAACAAAAGAAAAAGTAGATAAATGGGACCTCCTCAAAATTAAACACTTTTGCACCTCATAGGACTTCGTCAGAAGGGTGAAAAGGCAGCCAACTCAATGGGAAAAAATATTTGGAAATCACATATCCTATAAGGGTTTAATATCCAAGATATATATAGAGATGTTACAACTCAACAATAAAAAGACAAATGACCCAATTTAAAAAATGGGCAAAAGACTTGAATAGACATTTCTCCAAAGAAGAAATAGAAATGGCAAAAAAACACATGAAGAAATGCTCAACATCACTCATGATTAGGGAAATGCAAATCAAAACTACAATGAGATATTTCACACCTATCAGAATGGCCACTATTAAAAAGACAGAGAACTACAAGTGTTGGAGAGGATGTGGAGAGATAGGAACACTTCTTCACTGTTGGTGGGAATGCAGGATGGTACAACCACTGTGGAGGACTGTTTGGCAGTTCCTAAAGAAGTTGAATATAGACTTGCCTAGTGACCCAGCAATACCACTACTGGGTATATACCCAGAAGAACTGAGAGCAGTGACACGAACAGACATCTGCACACCGATGTTCATAGCCACATTATTCACCATTGCCAAAAGCTGGAAACAACCCAGGTGTCCATCAACAGATGAATGGATAAACAAAATGTGGTGTATTCACACGATGGAATATTATGCAGCTGTAAGAAGAAATGAAGTCATAAAGCATATGGCAACATGGATGAATCTGGAGGACATTATGTTGAGTGAAGCAAGCCAGACACAAAAGGACAAATACTGTATGAATGCGTTATTATGAACCAAATATATTGTGTAATATATTGTTTGATTCAAAAAAAAAAATTTATATGTACCCATTACATTTAATTGAGAAATGTATATATTTATTCATCTGTGTTTACTTTTTAGTTTTTAATTGTTTATATTTTCAATTATTAAGTGTACAAAATAAAGTTAAAATGTTAAAAAAAAAAAAAAAAAAGAACACTGAGATAAAAAACAGAATGTATACTGGTTTGGACGTGAACCAAATCTTCTTTTTTTTCTTTTTAAAGATTTATTTATTTACTTATCCATCTTAAAGCCCCCCTTCTCCATTTGCTGTTTTGTGTCCATTTGCTGGGCAACTCTCTGTGTCTGTTTCCTGACATCTCTTCTCATCCTCCTCCTTCAGCCTTCACCAGGATTCGATCCTGAAGATCTCCAATGTAGGAGAGAGGTGTTCTGCCACCTGCACCACCTGTTTCCTGGTTTTTGGAGCATCTCATCTTGACTCTCCCCTGCGTCTCTCTTCTGTTAGGTCATCAGGGCCTGGCAGCCCATGCTGCCTTATATTTATATATATATATATAATTTTACCAGGAGGTCCCGGGGCTCAAACCCAGGTCCCTCCATATGGCATACGGGCACCCAACCATTTGAGCCACATCCGCCCCCTGAACAAAGCTTCTGAGATCCCAGTTATGCTGAAGAACACTGATGACATTTACAGACCATATTAAATGCTAATTGTACACTTCATAATGTTGAAGGCAGCTTCCATATTTCTAAAGAAAACAGCATTTCATTCAGAGGCTGCCCAGAATTTGAACTACATCAGTTTCTGCATCTTTCTGATTTGGATTATGGTTTCCCCAAATAGGGCCATATTACTGGGACAAAAGTTTTGTGCCTGTGCCAAACAGGCTCTGATATTTTATAGATACGTTTGTATAGGGCATGACTCCTTGCTCTGGGTAACCACAGAGAAATTAAGAAGCCATGATGATTGGCAGCTGGGAGGAAGAAAGCATACTTAAAAATTCACAGCACGGACAATCTGGAGGTGAGCAGAAGCAAAACTGGAACCTACCGTAAGTTCCAGAATCACATTTGCTTAAATAAGGGAAGTGTGGTCCAGTTTTGTGATGTTAATAGCTGCCAGTCTCGCAAACATACTTTTTAAAAAGCTCACCACTTGGCTAGGAATGAGTTAGAAAACTGTCCTCAAATTCTGACCACAGCTCTCAGTATTTGCCAAAAACAAACCAAAACTAGCCAATAGGAGTTAAAAATTGCACAATTCAACTTGAATGTAAATTATGCTATGTACAGACCGGTGTATCACTGAAATAGTTACTGAGAGCGTGAAACGCTCCTATTGAAACAAAAATATCCTGTATATTATCCTAATTTTTTATTAAAGGAAAACTGATGTGTAATTTTCTTCTTTACAGATAGATGAAAAGGGAAGCGAGAAGGCAAAGCTGAGAGAAACAGACGCCGGGAACCCGCAGCAGAGGCGTGAGGTTGTTTTCCATGGCAGATGCCCAGCTCCTGCCCAGCGCAGGGTTTTCTTTGCACTCGAGACCTGAACGGCGGCCCCTGGTCCTCCAGCCGCAGGTGCACGGCAATATCTTAGCACCCTTGTCAGAGGGGCCTTTGCAGACAGACTTCCTTAGGAGATCCGCAGTCTGCACCATCCCTGTGCAAAGGCTGAACCAATAACCAATATGTGTTCATCGATTATAACAACGTACCACACTAATAAATAAAGGCTGTTGTTAATGGGGGGGGGCATATGGGAACCCCCTATAATTTTTATGTAACATTTATATAAGCTAAAGCTTCTTTTTTTAAAATTAATTTAAAAGGAGAGAGAGAACCCAGCACCTTCTAGGCAAGGCTGCCTGCCTGTCCCGGCCTGACTTGGGATTTTTCAGAATTGCTTGAAGGGCAGCTGCCCCTTTCCTCGCCGCAGGCAGGGAGACCACCTCCGTCCTCCTCGCACTCATCCCTCGACATCGCGGACCAGGACACGTGTCAAAGGGCTCCTCTGGGTGCGACCACTACTCAGCACCCGCGGGAAGCGGCTGTGGCTCAATCAGTGGGGCTCCCGTTTACCATATGGGAGGCCCTGGGTTCGGTTCCCGGGGCCTCCTGGTGAAGGCAAGCCCGCCCGCACGGCGTGGTTGGCTGACCCAGCGAGCACAAGCAGCAAGGGGGGGATAAATGAATAAATAAATAAAATCTTAAAAAAAAAAAAAATGCTGAAGATTGATAGTGATCTTTATTATTTGATTCCTTCTTAGATTTTGTTTGCTTCTCTTTTTCCACTGTCTTAAGGTGGAAGGTTGGTGATTAATTTAAGCTCTTCCTTCTTTTTTCAAGTCTTTTACATTAACTATAGTGTTAGGTGTGATTTTTTTGTAGATGCCTTTTGCATACTGAAGAAGCTCCCTTCTCTTCCTAGCTTGTTGCCTGGTGTTAACAGGGAGTGTTGAATTCTGTCAAAGACTTTTCCCACATTTAGTGAGATGACCGTGTGATTTTTGTTTTCTTTTCTCTTAATGTGGTGTATCACATTGCCTGGTTTTTGTATGTTAAATCAATTTCTCATTCATTCCTGGGATAAATCCCACTTGGTCATAGTGTACAATTCTTTTTATATGTTGTTGTATTCAGTTTGCTAATATTTTGTTGAGAATTTTTGCATCCATATTTATAACAGATACTTGTCTAGTTTTTTTTTTTTCTTTCTTTCTTTTTTTTTCCCTTTGGTTTTGGCCTTAGATTAATAGTAACCTCATAAAATGAGTTAGGAAGTGTTAGGAAGTGTTCCCTTCTCTTCTATTTTTTTGGGAAAAAAATTGATATTCAATCTTTAAATGTTTGGTATAATTCAGTGATGAAACCATCTGGGTCTGGACTTTTCTTTGTAGGTAAGTTTTTTTTGTTGTTGTTTTTTAAGATTTATTTTATTTATTTATTTATCCCCTCCCCTTGCTGCTTGTGCTCCCTGTGTCCATTTTGCTGTGTGTTTTTCCGTGTCTGCTTGTTTCCCTTTGTCGCATCATTTTGCTGAGCCAGCTCACCAGGCTGTGGGGGCGGTCAGCTCACCAGGCCGTGGGGGCCGGCTTGCCTTCACCAGGAGGCCCTGGGAAGTGGACCCCGGGGTCTACCTATAGGGTAAACGTGAGCCCAAGCACTTGAGCCACATCCACTTCCCTGTAGGTAGTTTTTTTGTTTTTGTTTTTTTTATAAAGGTTTTTATTTATTTATTCATTTATCCCCCCCTTGCTGCCCGTGCTCGCCGGGTCAGCTAACCACGCCGTGCGGGCGGGTCTGTCCCCACCAGGAGGCCCCGGGAACCGAACCCGGGGCCTCCCATATGGCAAACGGGAGCCCCACTGATTGAGCCACAGCCGCTTCCCATAGGTAGTTTTAACATTACTAATTCAATCTCTTTACTTGTTATAAGTCTAATCCACTTTTCTATTTCTTCTTGAGTCAATGTTGGTAGTTTGTGTGTTTCTAGGAATTTGTCCAGTTCATCTAAGCTATCTAATTTATTGGCATGCATTATTCACAGTATTCATTTATAATCACTTTATTACTGTAAGTTTGGTAGTAATGTCTCCTCTTGCATTTCTGATCCTAGTAATTTGAGTCTACCCTTCTGTTCCAGGAAGGACACCTGTTGCCACCTCCAGGGGAGGAGCATAACTGCATGGAGGACAGCAAGAGATGCCAGCCCACTCCAAAACAGCCAGACTGGCTGGGATGGACTTTCCAGCTTCTCTGAGGCTAGGCAAGGTTTCTTCCCATGGTGGTCTCCGTGTTTTAATAGGTCAAGAGAGGAAGTTCCGGGTTTTCTTGAGACCTAACCTCAGAACTCCCACAGCATCTTTTCCACAGCATTCCATTGGTCAAAGTAAATCACAAGGTCGGCTTTATAGACAAGGTCTATTTCCATCAAGAGGGAAATAAATTCCACCTCTTGACGGAAGAAGCTGCAAAGCCACGTTGCAAAGGGACCTGCATTCAGGAATGAGAAGAACCTGTGGCCATTATCACTGTATCATTTATTATCTCATTTATCACTATAAACAGCACTGTGACTAGCCCCTATCTATGTGCCCTCTGTATGGCTCTGTAAGTGGATTATCCACTCTCATTGCTCTACCAAGTGTTAATCCAAGCTGCTTGGTGAGCCCTGCTTTGAACCCTCATTTAAATGGTGGTCAGCTCAGAGTGGGGCCAGAGAGAATGTGCACCCTCCAAAATGTAGCAGCAGCTGGAAAAGACCTGGTAACGCTGAGCCTTAGCGCATGGGCAATTATACATGTATGCTCCAGAGCTCTGACTCCAGAATGTCTTAAATGTAACTTACCACCCTCAGCGAGTGAGATTACTTGGCCTCCCATTCAACCTGGAGGCTGTCATGGGTCAGTAGATTTTCTGAAACTGAGTACCGGTGTCTCTGTCATAACTGCAGGCACCATGGACTTAAGAGTGATGAGAAGCCGAGAGGAGTGAAGAAGTTAAGGGAAGGAAAGCTGCCGGGGAAAAAAATTCTGCTGAAAAAAAGGGTAAAAACCAAGATTTAACAAGATTTCACAAAGTTGTCAAATCAGACAAAAAGAGACTTTTCACAAATTTTCACACGTGCCTGAACTCTGGGTCTGAGCCTGTGATGAGCAATTTCTTACTGAATTGTATTCTGTGAATATCATCCTCTTACTGCCAAACGCAACGGTCCGTGGTCCCCAAGAGTCCTCAATCTCAACCTGTACACCTGGCCTTTGAGTTTGTATGGACCAGAGAGCAAAACAGCTGCTGCAGGTGAGGATCCAACTCACCACCTCGGCATTGCCCCAACCGCGCTGCGCCGTGCAGCTCCCGTGGGCGGTGCGTGGGTAGGTTTAAATGAAGACACTTCTATAGATGCACTCCGCATGTTTCTAAAAATCTATGTGAAAGGTGAAACAACGTGAACAGAGCAGCTTCTGTTATGTTACGTCCACCAACGGGATTTAAAGCTGCAATCACGGGACGCCCGGTACTAGCCCATCCGGAGCTGTTTCCCCCAAACACAAGCATGCCTTCCGTCCACAACAGACTGTCACAGCTCTGAAGTCCGCACCCAGGAGCATGTATTTCTCCTGTGTAGAGTCTGCGTTTCTTTCAGGTGCTTCTGAATTCCAGTGGACCTTCCGTCGCTGCTGCCCTGACTTCACTGCGCCCTGCTAACCTTTCCTCGGTTTTAAATGCCGCCCTCCACCTTTCTCTCCCACCCTGTTTTCTAACCTAAGAATGTGAAAATAATTTGTTATCTTGAGACATTCAGAGAGTTAGTATTTCCTTTAGAAAAAAAAAAAAGTTACTGTTTTAAATGTATAGATGCAGCACAGGCTAAGGAAACCCAGAAAAACAAGAATATAATTATTTCAAAAATTTCTGAAGTCATACCCACCCAGAGACATCTATTATTTACATTTGTTGTACTGCATTTCAGGCTTTTTTTCTCTGAAGTTTCCACAGATATTTTTTGGGGGAAGAGGGAGGGCTGTAAGTACATATATATATATATCATATATATACATCATACACACATACATATACACATATATATATACATATATACATATACATATGCACATACATATACATAGATATTTAATAATGTATGCACTTTTGTACTCTGCTTTGTTTTTGGTTTTTTTTCCAAACTTCATTTCAAATTCAAAAAATAAATTAATAGACGAAAGGCAGTTCAACAAGTTATAGAAGCATTATTCCAAAAAAGTTCTGTCCAGGCACTTTTATCTCATCTAATCCTAAAAACAAACTCAATTGTTCCCCCAGTGTTCAGAAAGATGCACAGATGGCCATGATCAAGGTCTCCTTATTGATGAAGAAGAGAAAAAAATGCTTAATCATATTCACATCTCATAAAATTAAACCCCATATTCTCTCCTTTTTTTAACCTTTGGGATGGATATAGTAACTTCTTTGCTTTTGCTACAAAAATTTTACAAGATTATTGTAAACTATAGTCTATAAGTTACATTATTTATATTTTCCCATGTATCACCCTATTCTTAACACCTTGTAGTAGAAGAACATTCCTGTATTTACATTATTAACCACAATCTTCATCTGCCACCAAAACCATTGTTGCATTCCCTATGTTATCCTCCAGCTGTCCTCCAACTAACATTAACCTCCCTAGACTACCTGTTTCAGCCACAATCACATCCATAAATCAACAGTGTTTTTTACACTCATTATAATGTGCTACCATCAACTCCATCCACTACCACATATTTACAATTGACCTTATTAAAATTCTACATACATCCAACATCAGAATATAAGGTGAGCTTGTCTAAGGTATTACTTAAAAGCAGCCAGACTAGAACATAATAATGATCTTCAACCCCCAAGTGAATACTTTCCCATTACACTGCTCCACTGACTCCTTTTACTATCCCAGAGTAAAATTAGTTTAATCTTCATGCAATGGAAAATGGTTGTATGTCTCTCCCTATATTGCTAGCACTATCCCTACTGTTAAAATCTCCTGACCACAGCTTTTCCATTTTGTAATTTTTAAAGAACTTTCATATATGTAACTTCATCTAATCATCAAACACCATAAAGGGAAGGTGTCCAAAGTTGTTATCCTTATTTTCCAGATGAGAGAACTATTAGCCAGGCAGATTTCATGCAGCTCCTTATTTAGTACTCTTAAAATTGTTATCATTTAGGCACTGTTTCTATGCCCATTTTAGAGATGAGGAAACTAAGGCACAGAGAAATGAAAAACTTACCTAAGGTTACAAAATCTATAGTTTGCAGTACCAGGCTTTGAGTGCAGTCAACTGGGTCTAGAGCCTGTGCTTTTAACCACCACACCATATAGATGATGATTTGTCACAAGACCGAAGATATAGTCAGCCAGAGACCCAGCCATTGCGAAAAACGTTTCATAACTCAGAAATAAATATAGAGAGAGATCTTTCTTCCCTACCTGAGTTTAGAAAAGAGTTCTTCACACATATGGAGAGTAAAGTGTTAAGTTTATTAGTGTTGCAGTCTGGATTGCAGTGCTTGGCTCGGTTTCTAGGGGAAGTTGATTTACTGACATTTCATCCCTGAATTTGGCAGGCTTTTCTGCCCAGGCACTGTGAAAAACACATGATTGCAGACCCCATCCCTACCCCCACTGTATAGTCCGTCTGTAAGAGGAAGACTCCAAGAAAAGAGAGAGGAAGGAGCTATGGCAAGCATGGCCTTTGTCTTCTGCTAAGAGTGATAATTCACTCTCCTCATGAAGAGGAATGAGTTAGTGATGTGGAAAGAAGCCAAGGAGTTTACTCTGATACGTTGGTTTACTTGTAAGCTAAAAAAAAAAATGGAGACAAATTGTTCCTTTTATGACAATGTCCCAGACATTAACCTTGGGAAAAGAGAACTGCAGAACAAGTTCTCATGGCTGACCTGGATGGTAGCAGAGGGGAGTCTGATCATAGGAATACCATTTTACCAGTTTGAGTGAAGTACAGAAATCTTACCTCCCTTTATACTCCTTTACTTTTCCTTATTCATAATAGAATTGTCTTAAATATTTCCTCTGCTTACATTCAAGGGCACATCAGACAGTGTTATAAGTTTTGCTTCAACCATTAAACATAACTCAAGAGAAGAAGGAAAGCCCATTGTAGTTATCCATATTTTTGCTTACCGTGTCCTTTCTTCCTGATACACTAAAACTCCCTTAGGATTTCCTTTCTGTTTACCTACTCTTTTAGGGTAGGTCTGCTGGTTATCTGAGACTGTCTTGATTTCCCCTGTATTCCTGAAGGATTTTTCCACTGGGTATAGGAAAATGGGTTGATAGTTTTTTCTTTCAGTACTTGAAAAATACGGTACTCCCTTCTGGCCTCCATAGTTTCTGATGAAAAAATCTGCTGTCATTCAAAAAGTGTTGGCATATAGGTAAGGTGTCATTTTTCTCTGGTTGCTTTCAAGATTTCTTCAGTCTTTAGTTTTCAGAAGTTTAACTATAAAGTGTCTAGCCTGGATTTCTTTGGGTTTATACCATTTGGAGCTCATCTCAACTTCTGAATCTGTAGATTGATGTCTCGACAAGTCTGAATGTTTTCAACTGTTATTTTGTCAAGTAATTTTTCAGCCCCACTCTCTTTTTTCTCTCCTAGACTCTGAGGACATGAATATTAGATATTTTGCTATAGTCCTCAGGTCTCTGAGGCTCTGTTAAATTTTTTCCAATCTATTTTATCTCTGATGTTAATATTGGGTAATTTCTATTGTCCTATCTTCCAGTTCATTGATTCTTTTCTCTATCCCCTCCATTCTGCTGTTGAGTCCATCTAATTAGTTTTGTTTTTTCTTTCTTTTTTTTTTTTTTTTTTTACCGGGAGGTACCGGGGATCGAACCCAGTCTCTCGGTCTCTCCATATGGTAGACGGACGCCGAACCTCTTGAGCCACATCCGTTTCCCTAATTAGTTTTTTAAATTTCATTTACTGTATTTTGAAGTTCTAAAATAGCCACCTGGTTCTTCTTTATAACTTCTATTTGTTGACTGATACTTTCTGTGCTTTGCTGGAGCTTTCTATTTTTCATTTGTTTCAAGTATGTTCATAATTTCTCACTGAAGCATTGTTATCATGGCTACTTTCAAATCTTTGTCAGATAATGCTAACATCTCTGTCATCATCATGGTGTTGGTATCTATTGGTTATCTTTATTCACAGTGAGAGATCATCCTGGCTATTGATATGATACATCATTTTTTATTGCAACCTGGAAGTTATTATAGTATGAGTCTCTGGAATATAAACCTTTTTCTGTGGTGTTTGGCTGAGAGTATAATGTCTAAAATTTTCTGTCTTACTAGATTTTCTCTTTCCTGGTCTTTTGGCTTAAGAAAGCAGGCTTTTGTTTGTGCCTGTTGATTTTCTTTTCCAAAGATTTATTTCTGTGGGTGTGACCTTACTGTAGGTGGGAACTTTTGATTAGGTTACTTCAGTTGGAATGTGGCCCAGGGTGAGTCTTAATCCTCCTACTGGAGTCCTTTATACATGGGATGAATAGGGAGAGACAGACAGAGAGAAACACACAGGAGCAGAGAGAGAAACCCACTGAAACCAAAAGCTTAAGTAATGAAACCTGGAGAGATGGGAGAGACAAGTAGATGCTGCCATGTGCCTTGCCATGTGACAGAGGAGTCCAGGATCACTAGCAGCCAGTCTTCAGGGGGAAAGCATCACCTGATGATGCTTTGATTTGTACACTTTCATGGCCTCAGAACTGTAAGCTTGCAAGTTAATAAATCCCCATTTCAAAAGCCAACCCATTTCTGGTATATTGTATCCCCACAACATAGCAAACTAAAACACCTTCTAAGGCTAGGACTACTACACTTGTC
Source organism: Tolypeutes matacus (assembly GCA_026826555.1). Taxonomy (NCBI): domain Eukaryota; kingdom Metazoa; phylum Chordata; class Mammalia; order Cingulata; family Chlamyphoridae; genus Tolypeutes; species Tolypeutes matacus. The sequence goes on from JAKSZT010040190.1 coordinate 711,106, forward strand.
AATTTACCACCAAAATTGGGCAAGGGAGTACAAAGAGACACCAAGTGGATAAGCTGGGTGCCAACCATATTTATCACTCTTCATCATGTAACAGCAGCCCTACCTCTTCCTGTGTTCAAAGTTAATATTCCAGCCAGGATGGTGATTCCTCTTCTTGCCTGCTGGTTCCTTCACACAAGGAGACTAAACTATCTATGCAATAGCTGTGATTTAAAGTTAGGTGTAACTATTTCTGTGTCCCCTGTTGGAAGTTCCTTCCTTTTTGGGAACCAAAATCTCCAAACCCACAGAGGTCAGAGTTGTTGGAAAAAGGAGCATAAATTTTTCCAAGTGACTCACTGGGAATGATTATAAATTGGGTCACTACTGTTTCCACTCTTTGTTATGTGTTCTAAACCATATAATGGCTATTGATTTAGTGTGTATATTACATCCTAGAGGATGGCACTCCATCCTTGGAGGGTATCATGTCCAAGATGGCACCTCAGCTAAACCTTTAACAGGCTATTCCATCATTACATGCAGCTGCTGTGTGGTGTGGTACATGAGAGGACAGTGGACACCACCTCCATGCTGTACCTCTTTTGGTATAAAATAGGTTTCCTGGTCTACTATGATGTTATATAGAATACTGTGTCAGTGGATTAAATGCTCTGTAATCCCTCAGATAGTGGTGTCAGATGAGGTATTGTGGGCATGAAAACCAAACCCATTCCCAGAAGTGTTGATTCCCATCAAAATGAATCATTGTCCCTTCAGTGATGAAAAGGGTCCCACTTTCCATCGTGTGGCTGGTTTGTCTGTTCAAGGGATAATACAACTTGGGGGGACTCAGCACTGATCCTGTTGATGACAAATTGAATACTCATTGGTGGCAATAGCTAAATCAATCCTGGTGTATGGAAGCTCATGCTCTTGGACCCATACATGACCTCTTGCCCTGTACTCATGATTACTCTGTTCATGTACCCATTGTGCCACCACTGGGAGGCCAAAGACATAGGCTGGCTGACAAGCATCTGGCCAGGTCATTCTTTCTACTGAGTTTTTTCATCATCTTCCATGATGGATGCTCTCTAGAGGGCCTTAACATATGACACAAAATATTTATTCTTGGGGAGCAGATGTGGCTCAAGTTATTGAGCAACTGCTTCCCACATGGGAGATCCCAGATTCGATTTTGATGCCTCCTAAAATAAAACAGACAAACAAACAAACAAAAAAGCAAAAACAAATGAAAAAACTAACTCAGGAGAGCCAATGTGGCTCAAGTTGAGTGCCAGCTTCCCACATATGAGGTCCCAGGTTCAATCCCCAGCCCTGGTACTTCAAAAAAATTTTTAATTGTTTGTGACAACTCTCACAAGGCCATCCACATGCCTGTACCCCAGACCTCTTCTTGATCTTCCAATTATTCTCCCTCCAGACCTTTGAGCAGCTAACCAGGTCATTCATTACCACTTGTGGTGGTTTGAAGCTGTACATACTCAGACAAATATTTTCTTAAATTTGATCCATTCCTGTGAGTGTGAATCTGTTGTAAGCAGGACATTTTGATGATGCTACTTCAGTTAAGGTATGACCTACCTCAAACAGGATGAGCCTTAATCCTGTTACTGGGGGACTTTATAAGAGAATTAAATTTACACAGAGGGAAAAACCACAAAAGCAAGAAGCTGAAATCAACAAAACCTGGAAGAGAAAGGAGAGACCAGGAGAAGCTGTCTTGTGCCTTGCCATGTGACATAGGAGCCAAAGATCACCAGCAGCAAGGCAAAGAAAGCATTACCCTGATGATGCCTTGATTTGAACATTTTTGCAACTTCAAAATCATGAGCGAATAATTTCCCATTGTTTAAGCCATGCTTTTTCATCATATTTACTTAAGCAGTCTAGAAAACTAAAACAGTTTGTACCAGGAAAGTGGGGTGCTGCTATTGCAAATACCAAAAATGTAGAAACAGCTTTGGAATTGGGTAACGGGTAGAGGCTGTAAGAATTGTGATAGAAAAGTCCTAGATTGCTTTGAAGAGACTGTTAGTAAAAATATGGAAGCTAAAGATATTCCCAATACATTTAAAGGCCTTAAAAAGAAAACGTGTTATTGGCAACTGGAGAAAAGGTGATCCTTGTTTTAAAGTGGCAGAGAACTTGGCAAAATTGAGTTGTGGGATACCAGTTGTATAACCTTTTGGTCCGTGAAGGCAATAATCTTTGTCATTCTTCCTGGGAGGATGGTTTTCATTCACTTGAATGGTTTCATTTACTGTCTTAGCTGGTGGTTGGGTGAGTCAGTTTCAGGGGCTGCCACTTCACTTTTTCCACTCTGATAGGTCTTACACCACAGACCAAGAACCAAAGTAGTTGTGCTAACAGCCACATATGTCCATTCCAATTATACATTTTGGGACAAGAGAAATTTCTACCAGGTGGATCCAAGACCATAGTGGACCCACTTTGAACCAGATGTGGGCCAGAACTCCATTTATAACCTGTGCCCCATTGCCCCATTTTAACAAGGGAGCCATGACGACACCGTGGATTTCTCAGTATCAGTGCCAACCTGGACCGTGTTTCCAACAGTTCTTGAAATGTAAAGGTGTTTCTCTTTCTTGAGTTTATCTTTACTGAGCAAATGATCATAGGTTCTTTTAAGGAAAGTTTGTGGAAATTATACTGCATATGCTTGCTTGACCTTCCCTTTAATCAATGAGTCCAGGTCTGAAAACTGAGCAATGGATTGTGATTTTGTTTTCAGTTGGGGAAGGTTCCCTCAGTCTACTGAAGTCAATTCTTGATTCTCTCTGCTTGTATAGGCTGCAGTACCCTTGTGGCTGACTATGTATATTGTTTTTAAGGATGCTGTGCCCTGTTACTCATCTGTAACTCTCTCTACAAGTTAGGCTCCCTTGGCTGTCCTTCTGACATTGCCTCTTTTTTTTTTTTTACCAGGAGTTACCGGGGATCGAACCCCGGTCTCTCCATATGGTAGACGGATGCCGAACCTCTTGAGCCACATCCGTTTCCCCTGACATTGCCTCTTATTGCAGCAATTTTTCCACCACCACCCCCAGATTCTGATGGTTGGGTGTTGCCATATGACCTTGATTATTTCAACATTCTATAATCCCCACTGCTGGGAGAAAATACTCACCACAGAGCTTCACTGTGATGCTGGTGCCCCTCTCATAAGTGTATTCCTTTTTATTTTTAAAAACTGAATGTCTTTTGGCCCTCCTGTGACACACAGTTATCTGGTGGGCTTTCCAGCATCACACAATATATCTCTTCTAGCATTCCCACCTTTCTGAGCTTTCTGATCCCTTCTGCTATCTAAATGCCTACAACATTTAGTGACAACCATTGCTTTTTCCAAGCAGAAAGGCATCCTAGTAGTGTATTGGGTTCTTGCCAGGGCATAAAAACTTTGTATTCCAAGAGAGAACTTTCAATGAATTTTCCCTTATCTAACATTGTGTTCTGCTCCCCTTAATCCAGAACTGTTAAAATCTAATCCTATACGGAGGCAGATGCTAGTAGGTGGGGAAAGAACATGATGTCTGATCGGAGCAAGAAGGACAAGCTAACTCTTTGTAAGGAGGAGTGGGGCACTTTTACAGGCTCAGCGTGTTCCAAAATATTCAGAGACATGGGTGTTCTAATGCAGTAAACCAGATAACTCCATCCAATATCTCCAGGTTTTATTTTATTTTTTTTCTAATCAAGGCCATGACCTTGGCAAAGAAGACCATCTTGGTCAGGAATTTAACTTCTTTTGGAGTTCTATAATTTATATGATTAAGTCTTGGACCTAAACCTCAGCTTTTTATGTCCCCTGCAGGATAAGAGAGTTTCTTTACATACTCCCAAGGAGGTACTCTGGCTTTCACACTTAGCCTTTATTTGATGGTATATCATACTCAACCTTTAACTGTCTCTTTCCAAAGCACCAGTTTCTCCCAGCAATAACCATCCAACTCTATTACATTGTTTTACCTCATAGATGTATGCATGTATATGTACTGTCAGTTGCCAACTCATTTAATTTTTTTTTTTTTAAGATTTTATTTATTTATTCATTTATCCCCCCCTTGCTGCTTGTGCTCACCGGGTCAGCCAACCACACCGTGCGGGCGGGCCTGCCCTCACCAGGAGGCCCCTGGAACCGAACCCGGGGCCTCCCATATGGTAAACGGGAGCCCTACTGATTGAGCCACAGCCGCTTCCCCCAACTCATTTAAGATCAGTCTTCATCTACAACCCCTCCCCATCATATACACACACCTGTCATTCACTACTAATCTTCACTAAATGTAGTAGAAATACCAGGGCTTTGTGACAAATGGCAGAAAGAAGGGATCAAAAGTCTTAGAATTGGGAGCAGATGTGGCTCAAGCAGTTGAGCTCCCACCTCCCACATGGGAGGTCCCAGGTTCAATTCCTGGTCCCTGGTACCTCAAAAAAAAAAAAAAAAAAAAAAAGACCTAGAACAGTGTGTATGTCCTTTTATCTTATAATGACCTTCCTACTTCCTCCATATTTCTCAAGCATCTGATACACCATACCTCCTACTGCATATTCTTTCACCAGTGTACCATCCCAGTTCAGGTTTGGCAAAAGTTTTAACATTGCACTGCCACTTTGTACGAAGGGCTATCTGTGCTCCAACCATCTTCTCATTGTCAACCAGGAGGTGGGTAACATCAGCTTCAAAATTTCATCTTAGCATATGCTTTCTCAGATTGCTTTTGGTGAGAACTAGTGCAGGTTGGGTTTCCTGGAAAGCAGACTCTGAGACTGCCAATCAGAAAATTTATTAGGGAATTCCCTCAGGATTAACATCCAAGGGACAAAGGAAAAAAGTGGGATTTGACAGAGGGAAACACTGTGCTGCAGTGCAAGCACCAAAGGGCATCAGCTTACCTCGTGGGGGGTTCTGCATGTGATGGCCCTTCTCCCAAGTTGAGAAGACAGGGCTGGGCCTTTACACCCTCACTGAACAATAAATGGATATAGGCTGGCCCTGGAAAGGGGCATGACTTTGACCTGGGGCAATTCCTGGGGAAGGATGGCAGCTGACATCCCCAAGCATTTGGGAGGAAAAGTCCTTCTGTCCAGAGGATGGGGGGTATTTGGGCAATATAGCATAAGATAGTGTGAGAAAAAGGAGTGAGAAATATGTGTCTTAGCACAGGTTAGGATTTAAAAACCACCACAGGTGCGAATATTCTCACTGTCCTGATTCTGTGATAATCAGGGTGGGCTAAACATTCGCTATATTAGAAACCATGCATGTGTCCCCAGACCTCGTTTTCCTCCCTAGGTCTGGTTTTTAGAATGCTGGTGATAAACTAAGCCTGATTTATTATATGTCCATCCTGTGTGGGAAAAGACTGTAGCTCTAGGTATCTCTGGTCAACCTTAAGAGATATAGCAGGGGGCTATATCTGGTTGGCGTCCATCTCCCATATGGAGGGACCTGGGTTC
>JAKSZT010040190.1:716692-788532 GCA_026826555.1 Tolypeutes matacus
GATAAAAGTAAATAAATAAATAAATCCTTAAAAAAAAAAAAATAAAAATAAAAACCACCACAGTAATCCCCGATGCTGCAGAAAACATTTTATTGGAAACAGTGGCAAGTCTGGTTCTGAAGCTGAGGAATCTAGAGTTGAATGGGAAAGTCCATCCTTTAAAGGGTAGGGGGCATTCCGCCCAGGGGTCATGACCTGCATGCAGTAAGGATCAGACAATAAGGAAAGCTATTGTGAGGCCCAGTCCAGAGAGAAGCTCTGGATCCCACTTTTCATTGAGATGCCCTTTCCTTTGTGTGATGTGAAGTTCTTCCTCTCACTCTATCTTGGGGCTTCTACAAGAAAAAGACAGACGAGGTGAGTCATGAATGAAGACTGATCCTAAAAGAGTTGGAAACAGACAATATGTGTTCATCTTTGGGGAGAAAATTCTCATGAAGTGGAATCCAGATGGTGTGACTGTCATGCCATCGCTATTCCTACAACTTTATTGTGGAGAGAGATTGAGGGATGTGTAGGGATGTACTTCTTCAGGATATTGAGGCAGAGTAAGCCATCCTCATAGAAGGATCATTTTCCTTTGATAGAGATGAACTATGAAATTTGTAACAGATCATGGGGATTTAGGATTTGCAATCTTTTGTTCTTCACATCATACTCTTGTGTGGAAAAACAGTAGTAGCTATCAGAGTATAAATCTACTTGGTAAAGATTGGAAACGTTGGCAGTATAGAAGTGATTAAGTCAAGTGAGGTCCGTTTAGGAAGCCAGTGTGGTGGGAAGATGGGTCTTTTTGAATAAGTCTTTAGGTAAGAGGCAAAATGGCTTCTTCTTCTGGGCATTCCTATTTAGTTCTGAACTGCTTCAGGTATTCCAGAATGTCTGCTCGGACAGTGTTGACTGAAGTCCGGTGGTACCAGCGCATGACAGGGACTCCATCCGGCCCCACGAGAAACTTTTCAAAGTTCCAGCGGATATCATGGACCTTCATGGGTTCCCAGGAGATATATCTGGATGAGCCCAAAATCTCAGAGGGGTGAGGACAGGAGTGCTGAAGCAGAGAGATGGAAAGGATAAATGGCAGCATCATTTATGTTCCTGGATGATCCAGGCTATTATCAGCCTCAGGTAGTCCACTCTTCTATACCTAGGCACTTTAATATCTTGTGGCTCCTAATAAAACCCTTAAATTATTTGAATCACTATGCCAACTACCAAGAATCCCACAGAAGATGTTACAGCAAAAGTCTGTTCCCTTTCTCTGTTTCTCCCCATGTCCCCATCACAAAATTATGCTCTCTAGCTTTTAGTTTCTTTATCTGCAAAGTGAATAGCTTGCATTAGAACATAGTTTACCATATCTGGAGGCTCAGTGGGCCATTACCATTTCAATAAATACCTTTTGACACCAACCTAGAGTTACCAACGTTTTGTTTTGACAAATAAGAAAAAAATTAAAATACTATCATTTAATCATTTAATTTAAAAAAAATGATTGTAAGAATAAATTGCATATAGGTCATAATCTCAGGATAAAGGGGAGCCCTATAAGTTAGATAAGCTGAGTTTATGAAACTCTTCTTACAATGTCTTATTTTCCTCAATTTACTGAGAATATATGAAAATCTCAACATGGACTAGCCTTGGCCCAGAGTCCAGCAGTTAGGAACAAATGACTCTGGTGATCTTTAGGGGCCCTTTCTGTGCTGACATCCTCTGTGCCTAAAAGTTAGTGTTTCATAAAAGTCATTTAATACATTGTATTATAACTCTTGGTTTCATAGGTCACCTTGTCCAGTATGAACTCTTAAGAGTAGAGACTATGTCTTATTCATCTTTATATCCTTTTTGTTCAACAAACTGTCTTGTAGATAGAAAGTACTCAAATGTATCTTGAATGAATAAATGTCAATCAACAAGATAAAATGGTCTCAGTAAAAGCTGCCACTCCAGCACATGAAGCCAGAGCCCCATAGATACTAACAGATTAATCCCAAATTTCTATCCAATCCATAGATATCCTTCAAAGAGTCCAATCCCACTCCAAGCCCTTGTGTCCATTTCCACAACACCAACCCAATGCTAGGAATATTAGGGAAGAGGAGGCTGAAGCCAGTAGTTTGCTTACCTTCAAGAAAGTGAAGACTCTCTGTTCTTTTTCACCATTCACATACCCTTTCTCAAAAAGCTGGAAATTAGGCACATATCCTCCCCCTGGACGAACATACCTGCAATGAGCCATAATGTTCTTAGGAAGCTCCAGAGTATGAGAGAGTAACTTATGATGGGACACCAGGATTTGAGGTCATGGGAAAGGGCAGAAAGAAGTAGAGATATAGTAGATGGAGGTGGGGAGGGAAAATAGGCCAGATATTGACTTTGGGCTCCTTGGTTGACTTTATTTTTCTTTATTTCACTCCCTGTTTCTTCCCCACTGTTTCTGTTCCAGTAATTTCCATGCTCCTGCTCCTCCAGGCCCATCCTGGCCTCCAGACCTTGGGATGGGAGAGAGTCCCTGAATCATGCCAAAGTTGATAGCAGCTGAGGCCACTGATCCACCTGACCCACCTCGAAAGCTCCCAATATCACGGGCTTGTGTGGAGACTGAGGAGAGGTTACCAGGACCCCCTTCAAGCAGGCACTCACTTGAGCCCAGGGAGGATCTCCGAGTTGTCTCCTGGTTCTTGCTTTCCAAACTGGTTGCAGGGAAAGCCCAACACAACTAGGCCAAAGGGCTTCAGCTCCTCCTGAAGTGCATTCAGCTCTGCAGGTAGAGAAGGAAGAACGTTGTGCAATGCCACCTTTACCTTAAAGTTAATTTTAAAAAAACAAGGTGTATGAGAGAGATCGCTGGAGCTACCCACTTTCCAGATGAGGAAACCAGGCCCAGGAAGGGAAAAATCTCTAGATCAGGGAGACTGCTAGTGGCAGAGCCCCAGATGCCCTTTCTTAAAGTGCAGTATTTCCCAAACCTGCAGCACACCAGAATCAGCTGGGAGCCCTTCCTTAAAAAGAGGGATGCTCACGTCCCATTCCAGAGATTTTCTGATTCTGTTCCTCTGAAGTGGGACGTCATTGTAATTTAAAAGCTCACCAGGTATTTTTAAAGCAACGCCAGATTTAAACATCACTCATTAGTTTGCCTTCCCTGGTTGATTAATTGTGTAGGTTAAATCTTTCTTTAATGAAGAAAAAGACAAGAACAGTGAGCTTCTCCTCCTGTACAGGTTGGCTCACACTGATGGAATGGAGATAAACCTAACAAAGGCAAAGAGAGATCTAGAAAAATTCCAAATTGAGCTCCAAATTCTTCAACAATCCTCAGGATGTTAAAGATGTCTTCTTCCTAAAAATCCTCACTGATAGCCAAAGCACGAGCTTCCAATTTCATTCTTCCACTGCCAGAAATTTTCCCAACTTATCTGCTCAGACTTTTATGATCATCCGTTTTAGCATTTTCTGGGCTGGATGCTTTCAGTCCCAACCTCAGCCAGTCCCATTCAGATTAAGCTCAGCTAAATGGTATCTCCTCTTAGTCCTTTTCTTTCTTTTTTTTAAAACAGAGGTTACTCTTCTGTTTCCACATATCTCATATCCCTTCCTTTTGTCTTCAGCCACTGTGGATAATTACTTCTTCTAGGAAAAAGACTGGAAATAAGGAAATCTGTCCTTCAGTTCTTGGGCGACTCTTCCTCAGTTTCCTTATCTGTTATGTGCTGAGTAGGAACTGAATACGTTGATTTTTAAGGTCCCTATGAACAGGTAAAATAAATTGTGGTCTAATGGAATACTATTTAGTCTTATAAAAGAATGAGGATATGAACTGAACTCCAGAGTCTCTTTATTATTTTTTAAAAAACAAGCTGACAAATACCACTTGTAGTCTATGAACTAAGGGGAGAGCAGAAAAAGGAATTTGTGTATCTATTTTGTAAACATGGTAATACATGTCATCTGAAGGGAGGGGAAATGGGTTTCACCTTAAATCTTTTTCTTTCTTTTGAATTTTGAGCCTTGTAAAAATATTACCTATTCAAAATATAGCATAATTAAAAACAAAAAATAAAGTTCTTAGTTCAAATATAAGGAGTGCATCTGACTCTGTTGTAATCCATCCTGCTCTTTATTCACTGATCATTGAACTGTCTGACCTGGAATATCAGAAAGATAAAATTCTTCCCAGAATAATGTACAGAGATGACAAAAACTACACCTGAAGGAGGATGTGAAGTTGGAGAAGGAGTGTTTGCCTTTATCATAGACTTCTCTATAAACCTCTCACCAATCATATGCAGCTCCACGTACAAAATCCCCATTCCCTTTAATTGTAAGGTGCCAGTAGAACACTGGAAAAATCTGAAAAACATGTCATCTCTCCTGTTTTTCTGAGAGGCTCCTAGTTCTCAGAAAATCATTGATTCTCCTGGAAATCTCAGGAGCAGCAGAGGCAGGGCATAAGGAAGGGGGTCAGCAAGCTTTTCTGTAAAGTGCAAGAAAGTAAATATTTTAGGCTTTGTGAGCCATAATGTCTCTTTCACAACTACTCATAGAATCTCTGTTGCAATTACCCAACTCTGCTATATAGCATGAAAGCAGCCATTGATATAGGTAAACAAATAGGCATGGCTGTGTTCTAATAAAACTTTATTTTAAAAAATAGACAGCTAAATTAGAATATTTTGAATATTATTCAGATGTAAAAAGGAATGAAGTTCTGATACATGCGACAATATGCATAAACCCTGAGGACACAAAAGGACAATATTGTATGATTTCACTGATATGAAATAATTAGAATAAGCAAATTCACAGTCAAACTAAAACACAGGTCACTAGGGGCTGGTGTGGGGGTAGGGGGTGGGGAATTAAGGCTTACTTGGTAGAGCTCACGTCTGGGGTGATGGAAAAGTTTTGGTAATGGATGGCGGTGATGGCAGCACAACATTGTAAATGTAATTAATACCACTGAATTATATATTTAAATGTGGTTAAAAAGGGAAATGGTTAGGTTGTGTATATATATATCACTAGAATTAAAAAAAATTTTAAGCTATAGGACTATACAATACCAACAGTGAACCCTAATGTAAACTACGGACTATAGCTAATAATATAATTACAATAATATTGTTTCATCAATTGTACAAGGTACCACATTAATACAAAGTGTTAACAATAGGGGAAACTGTGTGTGAGGGGTGTAGTTGAAGATGTGTGTACCCCAGAAAAACATGTTCTTCAATTGAGTCCATCCCTGTGGGAGTGAACCCATTGTAAATAGGATCTTTTAATGAGGTTTCTTCAGTTAAGGTGTGTCCCACCTCAATCAGGATGGATCTTAACCTATTCCTAGAGTTCTTTATAAGAGAGTGAAATTCAGACAGAGAGACAGAGAGAAAGACACAGGAAGCAAGAAGCTGAAATGGAACCTGGAAGAGGAGGCAGAGACCAGGAGACACAGCCATATGCCTTGCCATGTGACAGAGGAGCCAAGGATCGCCAGCAACCAGACTCAGAATGCCTCAGTCTTTGCAAGAAAGCATCGTCTTGATGATGCCTTGATTTGGACATTTTCCCAGCCTCCAAACCGCGAGCAAACAAATCCCCATTGTTTAACCAGACCTGTTTCATAGTATTTGCTTGAGCAACCTAGGAAACTAAAACAGGAGGCTTATGAGAATTCTCTTTTCCGCATGATTTTTCTGTAAACCTACAACTTCTCTAACAAAATAAAATAATTATTTGAAAAACAAACTAAAACAGTCCAGACTTGCCTGTGAGCTATAGTTTGCTGACTCCCGACATAGGGGGATGAAGTCAAATGGTCATGAGTGTCTATTTTAGGATATAATCAGATGGCAGACTTGGCACCAAGGAGACTTGGCTATGAGCTCTTACCAGGATACTGAGCTGTCAGGCCACAGTAGGTCGCCACGTTTACAAAGAGGACATGCTTGCCTGCGTACTGCCTGAACTGGACGTACTCCCTTCCTTTAAGCGTGGTGGCCCCATAGTCATAGATAGTACCTTTCACGTCTTTGTAGCAATACATCTGTAAGATTAAAACAAAGGGTGACGGCATTAGTAACAGCAATGCCTGACATTTGTGTCATCTTTCAAAGCACCCAAAGAAGGACACCTGTACTAATGGAAACTCAGAAGACAAACAAGAGTTGTCTAAGGTGTCAATGGCAGGACTTTGACTTAGGCCTTTTGACTTGAAATCCAAAGGGTTTTTGTTTTCTTTTGGAGTAACAAGCAAATCAAGTGTCTCTTCCTATTACTCCTACAAGACTTCCTGGCACAGGTACGATTCTAGAAAACACTTGGGTGAATGGAAAAGAGCAGAGATTCATGAGTTGGGATGGAGGACTTGGAAGTAAGTAGTGCCAAAGAGAAAAGCAAACTGCCTTTCAGGCTTCTGTGAAAATAGTCTACTCTTTGGCTCTGGATTCAATGCACTTTGAATCTGGATTCTCCCAGAGGAGGGCAGGTTTTTAATTACCTAAGAATTTCAGGATGAGTTACTTACTTTAACTTTCTCTCGTCCTTCTGGCTTCTCACTCCACTCATTAATACAGTGGAATGGAAAGAACTCTGGCTAGGGAATCAGAAGCCAGCTCTATTTTTAAATTCCTTTATGAGTCTGGGCAAGTTTTATCCCTGGTCCTCAGTCTCCCCATCAGTAAAATGAAGATATTGGTCTAGATTCCTTAGAGTCCCCAAGGGGCCTTCCAAGTTTAACATTCTGAAATCCTCCATAATCTCTACCTTGAATAGTTCCCTTTCTTATGTCACTCCCTTACTCATATGATGCTCTTATAAATCAATACTATGAAACCCCAACTTTTTGCAGCTCCCAAGACAGGGGATGAAAAACCCAAAAGTATCTGCAAGTAGGTCACTAAAATCTGCCTGGGAGCATCCAGCTTATGACATACCCAGCTCCTAACCCCATTGTTCTCCAACCTCTGACACCACCTTCATCACCAGCTTCATCTATCCCATCCCTTCTCAAATCTCTGAAACATATTTATGAAGAGTTCCCTGTAACAGAAATTAGGTCTCCATGAAATTCAGGAGGCACGATCTTATGTTAAACTCCTCCTTGAGGTAGGTTTCGTCTTATTCTCCCTCTATATCCATGCAGGATCCATGCAGTCCCCAAGGTGTTAGTCCACAGCCACCAGCACACCCGGATCCCTTTCCCTACATTGGGATAGCAGCTACAAATTCTTCTTGGAATACATAGAGTATAAGATGGGAAATATGAAAAGGAAGTTGCACATCTAAACTACTAGGTGAGAAAAGGCAGAGAGGAACTGACTAGAAAGAGGAAGGAAAGCCACTAACCTGGTAAGGAAGGTCCAGGCTTAAAGACTTAAACTAGGATTAAGCTAGACTCCCTGGAAACTCAGTGGACTAGGAAGGAACTCAGTCCAACACCCTTTGCCCTCATCCAGAGAAGGAGTGATGCTAAACAAAAAATAAAACCTTTTCCAATCTTATAAGTGATTCTATCACCAGCATACCAGGCTGAAGCCACTCACTCCCTTCTCTTGGGGACAAAGGTGTTTTCTCTCCTCAGGTTTTAACACCTTTCCCTAAATGCATACACACATACATGCACCAGCAAAACTGATATGTGTATAAACAAAACATTACATAAAGCATCCATTCCTGTCTCCATAGTGCCTGGTTCCAAGCTAAACATTTTTTAGCATTATTTCTGATTATTTTTCCATGTATTTTATAACTCTCTAACTTTATCCACCCATAAACTTCCAGATTAGCTTCTCCTCTTCATGAGTTTCCCTCTGAGCCGTCTCTGAGACGCCTCAGCTCAGCCTCTCCTCCCAGCTCCAGTTCCTACTCCCTACTCCAGCGCACCCCTGCCCCAGGCTTCAGATCCAGCTGACTCAGACGCTGATGTGGCCAAGGGGTATCCAAGCGACCCCCACGTGGAGCAGGGGGCAAGAAAGGGCCACTGTAGGAGATTCTTTCTCTCCTACCCATGCTCAGTTCAAGGAACACCCATTTATAAGAGTGCAGAAGATTCAAGAAGAGAAGAACGGTTTGGGGTTCCCCGGCAGAGGAAAGCAGAGGTCAGGGTCTTTCAAGAGGGCCGGGAGGACAGGGTCTGGAAGCAGGACAGACGGTATCTCCAGGTTCGAGCCTCGCTCCACCGTCTCTGAAGATCACCCACCTTCGTCTTCTCGGTTTTGGGATTTGCCTGCACGAAGCCGGCTAGGAGAAGGGGGAAAAGATAGGAGGCCCGTAACTGTCCAGCCATGATGGGTGTTTGCAGCTCTCAGCGGCTCCGGGGGCCTTGCGCACCTCCGCAGCCTTTTGACGCCTTGGCGAGGGCTGGTCCCGCCCGCGCAGGCCAATGGCGGGGCGGCAAGGACCTCGCGCGCGAGGGGGGCGCGCGGGCAGCAGAATTCAAAGCACTGCTCGCCCACGCGCACCCTGGAGCGCTCAGAGCTCACCAGTGCGATGCGGACCTGGGACGCATGTGGATAATGGCAGAATTGTGGAAAGGTGACCGCAAGCCTTCTTGGGTCCATGATGACTATTGTCTATGTCCTCTGAGTGGATGGAAGTTTCTAGATGCAGACACAGCCTCCCAGACTTCGCAGTAAGGTCCCTGCAAGAGGGTTGGCACAGACATTCCTAATATGATTATTTGAGCTTAAAAAATCAAAGGATGGAACTCGTAGGAGCTCTCAGAGAAAGTCTGAGGAAACTGGTCCTGATAAAAGAAAAAAAAAAGTTTTTTCACCTTATATGTGAACGACAGCGCACTAATCTATTCATTACACAAATGCTTACAAACGCTTCCAAGTGCTTAAAAATCAGGACGGAAAAAAACCAACCAGCCTAACAGAAAAATGGGCTCCGGACAGAAAACCAAATGGCATCTACGGTAGGATACAATGTTCTCCTTCACCAATAACCAAAGACATATAAATAAGAAAAAAACCACGTTCTTCATTTATCAGATTGGCAAAGGTTAAAAGGAATGTCGGAACCCAGCCAGCGTCCGTCTGGTAAATCAGCCCTTGCACCTGGGCGGTAGGGGGTTTGGGGGGATGGAAATACTAACGGCTGCCAACTTTCCGGAGGATAATCTGCTGCTCTGAATTCTGCGCTGTTTAAAAGTAAATGACTGGAGAAGGTGAGAGGCGGCGAAAAAAAAAAAAAAAAAGTAAATGACTTTTTTTGGACTTTTTGTCTTGTAATAATTATAAATTTACAGGAAATTGCAGGCACTCCTCTAATCTCCTGGAAGCCCCAGGGCCTAGACGCACCATGGAAATAAGACACAAGTTCCTTTAAGAATGAGGGTGTTTTGCCTGTCAACAGGTATCAGCACCCCCATTTGCTCATCAGCAGTTTCCAACAATTGCTTATTAGGCTTGGATAAAATTTTGCAGTAGATGAGTTAATGAGCCCTGGGTTTCTCACATAAATAATATTTTTAGTCCCCACCAACCTCGTGGGAGGCTGACCAAGACCTTTGCCCTTTTGTCCAGTTTTACTTTTTGGATCTCAAGCACTAAGGTTTGAATTAATCATATTTCAAAGTTTATGATTATCTTTCCCTATAAGGCCCCTCTTGTTTTATTATTTAAGTCCTTTGATTGCCAAAAGCTATTCTTCTTCTCTCCCTATAGGCATATTTAATATGGTAATATGCATATTGTTTGTATTCTTGAAAAATGTATATATTTTCATAACTCCTTGAAGTTTAAAAAATCACTTTCCCCCCTCCATTTGAACCTCAGTTATAGAGTTAAGTTAATAAAATTTTTAAATGTATGGCACTTTATCATCATTAGACCATGCAAAGATTCTAACTATATTTTTTTAAATTCACTTTCATCTTCAGTCCACTTCTATTTTCCTACCTCTCAGAGAGGAGTGGCAAACAAATATTACACACAGGAAAGCTGGCAGCCTTTGTTGTGCTACAACAAAACATTTGGCAACACTGTTTCTGTGATAACTTAGAAGAAAAAACAAGTGAATAAGGGAGAGTGTTAGTGTGGGTTGGTTGTTTCTGGTACCTGGTATTACAGAAAGGAGTGAGCTAAGGGACTAACTGGACTCTAATGAAATAACTACCAAAGAGATGTTGAAAAAAAATATTTGAATTAGTAAATAGGCTGGGTTTGTTTTTGTTTTTGTTTTCCTTTGTAACCCCTCTTCTCCCACTTCTCTCTCCTCTGATAAGATTTGCACCACCCTGAGCTTTACTGAACTCCTGTGT
Source organism: Tolypeutes matacus (assembly GCA_026826555.1). Lineage (NCBI taxonomy): Eukaryota > Metazoa > Chordata > Mammalia > Cingulata > Chlamyphoridae > Tolypeutes > Tolypeutes matacus. The sequence continues at coordinate 726,966 of JAKSZT010040190.1, forward strand.
GAGTTGAAATGATAAATTCTTCCTCTCCAATTCTAAGCTCCTTTCCATCCAACACTCTCCACTCGCCCTGCCTCTTACAGATTGAAGCAAAAAAAGTTGCCCCCGCCTCCTAAAACCGAAGTTTGAATGGAGCTTAATTCTTGCTACTGGTGGGGTAGGGCATTCATGAGCTTTCTTGGAAAACAGAAGCTTTTTGTTATCCCAGATTTCTGATCTCTTCTTAGCAGCCTCTAATCTCGGGGGGAGGAACCCAAAACAATGGCATCTGACCCTGCCACTCAGCTCCCAATGCCCTAAAGGGCAGCCCTGAAGATTTTCTGCCTCTTGATCCCTCCCCACTCACAGAGACTGACTCTTCTCTCAGTCACAGTCCAGAGAACTGTGACGTCTCAAAGATGATGAAATTCCACTCCCCAATCCACCCCAACTTTGGGCAACTATCTCCCTGTGCCTCTGGTCTTCATCTCTCTAAATGTGGGAGAATAAAAATATGAACTTCACAGGATAATTTAAATAAAGGAGATAATTCATTTAATCTCTCAGCGCTTGATCTGGCCCAAGCAGAAAACTAATTTACCCAAAGGCATGTGTTTAGTGATGGTGGAATGTTACACACAACTCTCCCCTTGTCACGATAAATTCCTTACTTTCTTGACGAGTTTATCTTTGCTCATCATGTAATAATTAACTATCTGGAGTGGAAGAGAAACTCTCATCATTATCCCCACCTCAATGTTCATATCAAATCTCTCCCTTCCCAAGTCTCTGTGTTCCTTTGTTTTAGTTTCAGTCTCCAAGAAGACAAACTGCAGGAACTCAGGTTCAGCAGGGGACCAGAGGGAGAGCACTTATGTCATCTCATCCACCTGTCCACTGCCTCCTGCTGCCACCTCCCTTCATACCTTCTATTAGAGCTACATCATACCAGATGCCTGTCATTTCCTCTCTGCAATGCTGAAACAATCTCCTAGCTCCTTTTCTTTCTTCCCGGCACTTCTTCAATCATTTCTTCCTCTACCCTCTTCTACTGGGACCTCTAAACACCCACTGATCATCTCACTGTCCTGATGAAGAACCAGTGATGTTAACCAAGTTTTTATAGCATCAAATCCAGAATCTCCAATGGTATTGAGACAGGTTAGTACAAGGTAATGGAGGAGAAGACAACTGCATGGCTGCAAGACTTTGCTGGGACCTTGAGGTCCTAGTTTCTCTTTCCAGGACCTCCCCTTGGCCCCGGGATATTCCAAAAAAGGCCTCACCATTGGCCCCCACCATAGGTGGGGTAACCAATAACCACTGGGGCCCCTCCCCTTAAGGGGAGGAATAATTAACAGTTTAAAAGGTAATCACAAGAGGCAGAGCCTGCTCTCTCTCCCTAGAGGAGCCCGCACCAAATCTTGGTATGTATTTCTGTCTTTCTCTCCCATCTCTCAGCAAGCTCTGTTCTTTTCCCCATTAAATTTCCCCAAATAAATTCTCTTTACGGGCCTAACTAAACTGGCATGTTCATAAATTCTTTTATGCACCATAGCCAAGAGCCTAGAGAAATCCAACGTTCTCCGTCTCCAGTATCCAAGGCTTCCTTGATGTGATCTCAACCTCCTACCCAGTCTTCGCTTCCCTCTGTGAACTGCATGTTTCAGAAAAGCTGAATTCTTTCCATTACCCAAAACATACCTCTTTAGATTTAGAGTCTTGACTTTGGAGGCCAATTGTGCTGAGTCCTTTTGAGACCCCACCTCCCCTACTTCAAATTATCTTGAATATATTTATATATACACATTCCCACTGAAAAAAGAAGAAATACAATTTTACCAAACTTTGTGTTCTGAGCCATAGATCAGGGCTGAAAAACCAGTCCAGGCCTAACTTGAGCCCAAAATCCTACAGTTGCAAACAGTTCATGACCTTAAACAGACCAGTGTGGGAAAAATCAGTATGACTCAACCACTGCTTTTTAAATTTTTTTCCAAATCGGTCTCCAGTCTTTCCTTGAGATAGAATACATGAGGTTAAGTTTCTTGTTGAAGTTCACACAGGTAGTGAGTGGCAGTTTCAAGAGAGAAGCGAAGCCTTTCAAACTGCCTGTCCTAGGCTCTGTTAATGCCTTAATCCTTAATCCTACCTGAAATTCAACACCAGACTTCTTGTCTTTAGCTTCTTTGATTAGAAAGGAAATAGGTCCACTTCTTGCTGGGATGCAGTCCATCTTTTCATTCCAGATTCAAACCACAGACTTTGCAACCACCACGATCTGATTTAGATATTTTTATTCACCCTTTGGTTTTACCTGAATACTTTCCCTGTTGTATTCAGGTCTCAAAGACTTCCCTTCCCCTGGGTGTGAGAATGAAGCATAAGATCTATTCCAAAGTCTGGAATATTAAGGTAATATTCTTTATTTTTATATAGAATTTAAGTTCACAAATGTCCTTCACATCCATAATTTCATTAAACCCTCACAATCAGCCAGTTACAGAGGTAGAGTGGGCATCATTTGCAAATGGGAAAGCGGGGTTCAGCAAGGGGAAGTGACTTGGCCAAAGTCTCATAACAGTTGTAGACCTGCCTGGGCCATGGACTTGAGTTTTAATTTCAGATCCACTTTTTTCTCCACTCTCTAGGCTTCCTCAGTGCCCCATAATATATGTTTGGAAGTGGATGAAAGTTCCAAAGAGACCACTGTCTTTTTGCATTTAATTTTCATCCTCATGTGTACTCAACTTTCTGACCTCCTTCCCCAGACAAGATGAAGTTTGGGGCTCACCTCTGCTCTAGGCTGTCTACAGTCCTGAACCTGAGCCTCCAGGAAGGCAGCTGGCCCTGAAACAGGCTTCCGGAAGGCTCTGTGAACAATGCCAAGCTTTCCTCCCCCGACCTGCACCGGGAAGAACTCTGCTGGTTGGAGGTTGGGATGGCGAGGCGGAGAGAAGAGTGTGTGCTCCTCACTCCTGTCTTAATGGGCCGGGGGCTGGTGTGGGGGAGAGAGCGCTCCGTGTCCATGTGCAACCACAGGAATCTGAGTAACCCACAGCTCTCGAGACCAGATGCCCATCCAGCTGGAACTGCTCCACAGCCTGACTCAGGGAAGGAATAGATGCACCGCATCTCACCAGCACACCCTGAAAACCATCACCAACTACTCAAAGGGTGGGACACTGGGAAAATATTACTCCTCTACCAATTTATAAAAAGTGGGAAGTGATTCAGAAAATCACCAAAGTCCCTTTACGGCTGACATTATTAGTTTATTGTCTCAGCTTTTGAGGGATTTTGAATGCCTTTGGAACTGACTGACCAATCCTCACCCCTAGATGATTGAAAAGCAAGAGTAAGAATTGAGAAATCTTAGAAGTTTTGAGCACAAAAGGGTCTGTAGAGCACGTCTTACAGCTCTCAACTGCGTACATGAGTTGCTGTGGAGAGATTGATTACTTTGTCCAAGTAAGAAAGCTTGGGCTAGATAAATCCCCAATTGTGCCCCCTTCCCCCATCTCTAGCCCTCTTTAGTCAGCATCTGATTTGGAGCAACAAACTAGAGCCTGAGTGGGCTTGGTTTCTCCTATCCCGCCCTACTGCCTCTCAGCCTGTGGCAATTTATGAAGGACATCAAGCCCAGGGAGAAAACAGTAGGCCCTGATCCCTGTCTCTGCAGCCCATCCCAGGAAATCTCAGGGGCAACGGTGGCTCTCTTCCCAGCTATTACCAGTAAGGACAAGAAATACTGACAGTTGAAGTGATGCAATGTTTGGAATTTGTTTCAAAATAATTAAATGTGTATTTGTGGTGGGGGCAGGTTGGCAAACAATGTTCATGGGTATACACAAAATGAGATTGACCATGAATTGAGCTGATCGTTGTTGAGCTGCTTAATAAGGATATGAGGCTAATCATACTCTTATCTCTACTTTTGTATATTTTTTAAACTTTCCATATTAAATTTTTTTTTTTTTTTTTTTTTTTTAAAGACAAGCTGAATCGCTTCTTGGCCTTTTGGCTAAGATCAAGTGTAAAAGAGACAAGCTGAAGATACATGGTGGGGGTTGGGTAGAGGGTCTTAAAACTGAGGGATAGAAAATGGATAGAGCCGATTAGGGGATAAATAAGGGGGAGATTAATGGAAAGGAAAGGGAAAGGAAAAAAGGGAAGAAGAAAAAGAATGAAAGAATGGAGAATTACATTAGCATTCACTGAGTCCTTATTACATGCCAGGCATTTCAGGTACAAATCTTATTTAATCTTTAATTGTAAGAATAGTCATTATTATTATGCTCTCTTTATTATTAGATTGCCCAAATTTAAGTTCTTTATAAAGAACTTAAAGCCAACTTTATTTAAATCCTAAATCCAAGCTTTTTTTCCCTGGAGACAATAGAGAGGGAGAAAAAGAGAGAATAATGGGATAAAGCAAAGGGTAAGAGTATAGAAATGGGGGGGGGGGAATAGGAGAAAGAATGGAGTTCCGTGAAATCAGGATCAAAGACTGTTGATAAAGGAGGACTTTCCAAGCCACCACTGGAAGAGCAGGCAGCAGGGCTGATGGTGCTCAAACCTTGATTCTTGTAAGGAATGACTAATCTTTCATTCGGGAAACGTCGATAGAGGCGCCATTCCGTGTCAAGCTCTGTGCTTGCTGCTGGGCAAACACCCAGTTCTGTTGTCCCTGCCTTCTAGGTGTCAACAGACCTCCCAGACTTTGTGTCTCTTCTCAGAACCACTGTTATGCTTTAGAACCTATTTTAAGCAGGTGATTTATAAATACGTGTGGGTGTTGATCACTGAATAGCAGTGTGGGGCTAGCAAAAATCAACCGCAAGCATCTTGATAAAGGAAATACACAGTTGTAAGTTAAACTCTATATCTGGGCAGAGGTACATTTGGTGGAAGATACAAAAGGTATGTCAATAAAATGTATAGATAACAAATAGCTGATAAATATAGCTATAATGATAGATGTCAAAAATAAAATTTAAGATATAAATTGCTTGGATGGATAGACTAAAATAGACACCACCGTTGTATTGGGTCATCATATACATTTAGACTGACATTTACTTGACCATAACTAAAAAGTGAATCAATAAAAATAAAATAAGTGAACCAGTACTGTTTCAAGGTTACTGTATTAGTCAGTCAAAGGGGTGCTGATGCAAAGTACTAGAAATCTGTTGGCTTTTATAAAGGGTATTTATTTGGGGTAGACGCTTACAGTCACAAGGCCATAAAGTGTAAGCTACTTCCCTCACCAAAGTCTATTGCCATGTGTTGAAGCAAGATGATTGACAATCCCTGTGAGGGTAGAGCCTTCCTCTTCCTCTTAAGTATCCATGGTCCCAGCTTCTTCCAATCTCAGCTGTAGGCTGGGATAAGTCTTGTCTCTCTTCCCAGGGCCTCTGCCATGTCTATGGAGCCATCTCTATTCCTCTGTGTTCCTCTCCTGTGTGTTTCCTTTCCTGGGCTCCAGGATCAAAACTTCAACTCTCTCCTCTGCTGCATCATTTTCTCTGTGAGTGTGGGGACTCAGTGTCCTACTAATGTGGCCAAATCAAAACCCCAATCTTAATTTAATCAACTAAAAGTGAAACCTCTGGATCTAATACAATCAAAGGGAAACACACCCAGAGGAACAGACCAGTTTACAAACATAATCCGATATCTATTTTTGGAATTCATGAACAATGCCAAACTGCTACAGTTATTAAAGAAAATAATGCCATCTTGGACTCTACTAATTGGTGTAAATTTCTATTTAGCTTTTTACACAGTAGTCAAAATCCATTTGGTGGTTTGGAACTGTATGTATCCCAGAAAATCATGTTCTTAAATCCTGTGGGTGTAAACCTATTGTTAGTGGGCCTTTTGATATGGTTACTTCAGTTAAGGCATGGCTCAGGGTGGGTCTTAATCCTCTTACTGGAGTCCTTTATAAGAGAATGAAATTCTGACAGAGAGAGAGAAAGCCACAGAAGCAACAAGCTGAAAGCAACGAAACCTGGAAGAGAAGGAAGAGACCAGCAGATGCCATCATGTGCCTTGCTTTGTGACAGAAAAACAAGGATCACCAGCAGCCAGTCTTTGGGAAAAAAGCTTCACCTTGATGATGCCTTGATTTGGACATTTTCACAGCCTCAATTGTAAGCTAATAAATCCCCATTGTTTAAAGCCAACCCATCTCATGGTATCTGCTTTAAGCAGTCTAGCAAACTAAAACAAGTACCCAAAGGAGTGTGCTCTTGATTGATCAAATCACACCTAAAATAATGTTTCTACCTGTGGAAAGAACAATTTAAAATATACAAATAAGACCATAATCTAAGGAGATGGTTCCCAATATATATTAGTTGAATGAATGAATGAAGTAATGAAGGAAGGAAAAAAAGAAATGATCTGTCTGCCTCTATTCTTGGCTCCTAATAGTCCATTCACTATACAGTAGGCAGAGTGAACTTTTTAAATTTAAATGAATAAATAAATATTTGATTTACTTATAGCATCCCACGAAGTATAAGCTCCATGAGTGCAGGTTACTTAGGGGCTCAATAGATACTTGTTGAGTGAATCAGTGTTTTAGAGTAACAGTTCATAAACTTTTTTGGAGATGCACAATCAATTTTAAGAATCTGTTGTAAACTATGGACTCTCTTTCCCTGGAAAACTGCACCCATCTATAACATTGCGATTATAATAACAAGATTCCTCATTCCCTAAAGCCCATTTCTGTAGATAGACCTATTTTAGAGCCCTGTGGTAGGTTTAATTAAAATATCAGGAACAGAAAATATTTTCCTCTAAGGACATGAGTTTCATCCAGAAATTGATAGAAGATGTTCTGGCCAAATGATTTTTTTGCCAATTCCATTTTATTCAAAATGCCAATTACCTTGTTCTCCATTCCTTATATTTCTTGTATTGGAAGTGAGGTCAAAGACTTGTATGGACAGGAATGTTGCATATGGCATAATGTAGGGGTAAACTTTTCATTTTTTCCCCATGGATATCATTGTCCCATCATCATTTATTCAAAAGACCATCCTTTCTTTCCCTATTATTTTGCAATGCTATTTTGTCATATGTATATACATATCTATTTCTGAACTATTTCTTTCCATCAGTCTATTTTTCTATCTTTAAAGCAAACAGTATTTAATGTAGCTTTTAAAATAAGTTTGGATATTTGGTAGAGCAAGTTCTCCCAACCTCTTCAAGAGTGTCTTGACTAATTTTGACAATTTGTTCTTATTTTTTTATTTCTTTTTCAAATTCCACAAAAAATGCCTATTAGGATTTTGATAGGGAATATATTGAATCTATAGTTTAGGTAGAATTGACACTTTTACATTATTGTAAAAATATTGGTATATCTCAAAATAAATTAAGGACTCTTCAAAATTATATCAATTAAGATTTATATTTTTAATCATAGAGGACTAGTACATCTTTTGTTTATTTTTTGGTTCATTTTCTAGAGGTTTGTGACAGGTATATAGAAATATAATGAATTTTATATTGATTTTTAATCTAGCAACTTTGCTGAACTCATAGTTGTAATAGTTTATTACTAGACTCTTCAAATTATATATATATTCAAAAGGCATGTTAATGACAGTTTCATTTATTTGTTTCTAATCTTTGTACATTTAATTTCTCCTTCTTGCCATAACCTCATTGGCTAGGTCTGCCAATACAATATTGAATTTAAGTAGTAAGAGAAGCATCTTTTCCTTGAATATTATTTCAAGGGGTAAGTGATTAAATCTTTCACCATTAGGTATGAAATATGCTGCAAAATGATGTTAGATATCTTTCATCAGGTTGAGAAGGTCTCTTTTATCCTTACTTTGCTATGTTTTAAAATATGAATCACTGCTTATTTTTATCATACCCTTTTTGATATCTATATTGAGAAGATCATGCATATTGCTTAATTCTGTTTAAGTGATGTGTTACTTTGCTTGGTTTATGTTAAGCAATTCTTTCATTCCAAGGGAAAAAAAAGTCCAACTTTATATTGCTTCATTTGGTTTGCTAATACTTTGTACAGGATTTTTTGCAATTGTGTTCATGAGAAACTTTGGGCCTGTAGTTTTCCTTTCTTGTAATGTCCTTGTCACATTTTGATAATAAGGTTACACTATCTTTATAAAATGTTATAACTCTTCCTTCTTTTGGTATTCTCTGGTTGAATTTGTGTACACTCATGATTAGTTCTTTAAATGTCAGGCATTTAAACTTATTAGTGAAGCCGTCTATGCCTGGAGAATTATTTGTGAGAAAGTTTATGTATGAATCAAGTATCTTCAACCAATAAATGGTTAGTCATATTTTATATTTATTTCTATGCCAATTGTGGTCAGTTGTATGCTTTTGATAATTTGTCCAGTTCATCTAAACTTACACATTTATCACATTAACTTGTTCATAATATGCTCTCAATTTCTTACTGTCTTTATAATATGAAATTATCTCTTCTTTTCCATTTCTGATATTGGTTATTTGTGCTGTCTCTCAGTTTCTCTTGATCATTATTCCCAGAGAGTTATCAATCATAGTAGCCTTTCAAAAAAAAAAAAGAATTGGGAAATGGATATGGCTCAAGCAGTTGGGCACCCGCCTACCACATGGGAGGTCCTGGGTTTGGTTCCTGGTGCCTCCTAAAGAAGATGAGCAAGACAGTGAGCTGGCATGGTGAGCTGACACCATGAGCTGATGCAACGAGGAGACACAACAAGAAAACACAACAAGAGACACAACAAGCAGGGAATGGAGGTGGCTCAAGCGATTGGGTGCCTCCCTCCCACATGGGAGGTCCCAGGTTAGGTTTCCAAAAAGAGCCTCAGGGACCTACCAGACCAGCCTTGGTGTTGGGCCATTGGCCTAACAGAGTGGGAGATTCTTCCCAGCTTCTGTATGTTGCCCCTCACCTGAATTGATGGCTACAGTGACGGGTCAATGCTTGTTTTTTAGCCAAGGTTGTGCAAGGTCAGAAGAGTCAACCACACTAATTTTGGGCCTCTGCTTTCCACATATGAAGTGAAGAAGCTGAAGTGTTAGGACACTAAAATATTAGAGCTTCTGAGTCAATACTCCCACTTCCCAGTCTTCTCAAGGTGAGAATTGGTCAAATTAGATCATGAAGAGTTCTAAATCTCTCAGAAAATGAGGAAATAGTAAAGACCATGAAGTTCGAAAGGCAAAAACACGCCATCTTCTGTCCCAAATCCCTACCACAGGTTAATAGCTGGATGTTGGTTTGCAGTGCTGATGAGATGGGAATATTCCTTCCTTCCAGGAGCAGCGAGGCCTGAGCCACAGAAGCTTTGGGATTAAGACTGTGGATATACAATGACTCTGTGGTTGGATCCGTTGCTTAGCTCTTGTGGATGCCCACAGCTACACGTGGACATGGTGGTACCTCCCTGTACCTTCAGGAGAGAATAATGGACACAGACGCTACCTGGGAAAGTACACATTCTTCCTTACACACTTTGTCCCGTTTTTCTCACCAAACATTAGAGTCATCGCCTAGAACAGGCAGGAATTTTGGCAATAGTGACAGAGCCTCCAGGAAGACTTTGCTTCAGGGAGTTGCCTTATAAAGTCTCGGGATTAGGGCCACAGCCAGCCTGGCTCTGAGTTGTCCTCCAGACATGGTCTTGCTATCACAAGGATGAGGCCATAACAGGCAAGCATGGACAAAAATGTAACAGAAAAGGACACTGCAGTGAAACCATCATTCCCCTCAAATTCCCAGTTTGTGTCATTAGTGGATTTGAAGAAGTCTGGTGATATAAAAATAGTTCAAAAGACAAAAAAGTTTGATTTTTTGAAGTCAAGTGAATTTATATTTCATATACTTGATAAATTGGGGGAAATGTGCTTCACCTGCTTTATTCTTACACTGGCTGTTAGGGCAAAATGAGATGATGGCTGTGAAAATGTAATGTATAATGTTAATGCAGTGGCATTATAACATTATGACAGACCTGAATTAGAGTCCAAGCCTCCAACCTCCTTCCTTCTGCAATCTCCAGTCCTCTTCCTTCTTCAGGGAAGGAACTCCCTGGAGTCCCGAAAGAGGACTCTATGTACAAAGAAGGATGGATTAAACCAAGAAAAGCCTTCAGGTGGAATCTGGCAGTGGCTTGAATCTCTAACTAGGGGTCAGATAACTAAAGAAGAAGTTGTTTCATTCGGGAACTGAGATCAAGGCCCATATTGAACAATAAAGGATCTTGTTTCAGTTTTGACTGAAGAAGTTGAGCATAAAATAACCCTGGGTTGAGTGTGGGGTTAAGCATAAGGCAATGGATGAGCCTTGAAAGGAAATCAGTGAGAACTCAGTTTTTGTCTCTGAACTGAGACTCACTTGCCATGTAACCTTGGGCAAGTGGTTTCTCTTCTTAGGAAACCTGCCTATGTTCTCTCAACTACTTCATTCTGATTGGGTCAAAGAGGCAGTGGTTGAGACAAATTGATCTGAGTCTCCCACCCTTTCCTGCCCCAGCCCCTGGGCAGAAGGACTGACCCAGGGTCCAACTGGAGACCTGGTCAAGATCACCAGGTCCCCAATTTGTGACTTGGGCCTCAGAGTTACCTCTGAATTATAAAAGTGTATCCAATTATTTTGAACAAAAATATGCAATTTCTGTATCAAAGAATCTTTCATCAATGACCCAGATTTGACCGAAAGTATCAAGGATCAACACCAAGATATGTGGATTTTGGGTGATGGAGACAGTACTCTGCCTGGAATGCATGTGTGAGGGAAGTGCTAGATGTTAAACCCGAGTTAGGTACATGTCAAATCAGGAAGGACCTTGACTGCTCCAGGTGAGCATTCCAGAGTTAAGCTGTGAGAAGTTGGGAGGCATCCAAGTCTTTTGACAGAAGACTGATGTCAACAAAACCAGTCTTCAGGAAGGTCACAGAGGCAGACTGTGGAAGACCTTGAAAGTGAAAAGAAAGCGATCTTCCAGGAAGGAGACAGCAGGAGGAAGTGGAGGAAGGTGGATGCCTTCAGGTGGACCAGGGGCAGGAGCCTTCTGCTTTGTCTCCTCAGTGTGCTCCTCGACCTTCACTCCTTACTTCTGCAGGCCAGGACCTGAGGTGCTCAAAAGCTTGTTGGGAATATTGAGACACAGAAACCTGGGGATTTGGGGTTTTAAGCCGCTTGACCTACTGCTGAGATCTATATGAAGTGTCTCATCACCTCTCAAGGGTTATTTATTGTAAGGCGAGCAATCTGTCTCAGACAGTAAAGCTTTAGTAGCAACAACTGATGATCCATGTGGAACCAGAGCAAGGCCCTTTGATAGGTCGTCTTTCTCCAGGTTTCGGTTTTCTCATGCATAAAGCCGAAAATGAAATGAGAAATTACACTTGCAGTTGCTTATTTTTATCACATTTAATCCTTACAGCAGCCCCAGGAAGTCTGATATTACCTTGGTTTTACAGATGACGACACTGAGACTCAGAGGCAATGACTTTTACAGTCAGAGAGCTAATCAGTGGCATGGGTATTTGGAATTCAATGATCTCTGTATCCTCAGTCATTTTTTTAAGTTTTTTTTTTTTTATATATATAGTTTTATTAATCCTCTGATGAAAAAGGTGCACAATCCTTTACTCCATCTTCTTCCCGGCACCAGCACTGGCCTCTGCAGTACCCCTGACCGTCCTCCTTCTGTTCTTGTGTTCCTTTTCATTTTCTTCTCATATGGGCCACATCTTTCAAGTCCGTGTTTGGGGAGGATCACTCTGTGCTGGGCAATCATATCAACGCGCACAGTAGGACCAGCCTATTCCCTTGTCCAGCCAGGGAGGCAGTAGCAACTTTTGGTTATGGAGTATTTGACACAGGGCTAGTGTGCACAGGCACCTCCTCCAGCCTCCCGGGCTCTCCGGGGTGTCTTCGCCATGGCCTGTGGCCAGCGCAGGTGGGCCTCAGGCATTTTTGAACTGAAAAGGGTAGAGGACAGAATTGCTTGGGAATGTGTGTCCAAAGGGGGATGCCTTCTGCTTGACTGCCCTAAAGGCCCGGGGGGGCCTGCCAGGCCGGATGTGGGGTCAGTGATCCAGCTATTGAAGAGAGCTCAGAAATCTGAGATAACCCAAAGCTTCTGTCCTCTAAAAGAGTTCACAGGAATTCAACCCCACCCAGACTTCAGTGCCTGGAGACAAGGACCGCCTTTTGTGTAAACCTGGAAGAGAAGGGGCAGGTAGAAAACAGCTTATAACAGAAGAGGAAGAATTTATCACTTCAGTGAACACGGGATCTCAGAAAGGCTGAGCTGGCAGCGAAAAGCCAGATGGGAGGTAGCCTGGGAAAACAACTCCAGCCACTTTACCAATCCAAACACTTTCAACAGCTTTCTTCTCTTTATTATTAATGCCTCACAATAGGTTTATGTGGTCTGCGGGACAGAGGGGATTACCATGATTTACAGAGAATGAAACAGGAGCCACGAGCCCCAGGCAGTTCACTGGCTCACAGTTTAGAGGTTTTTCCCTGATAACTTTCGCTGTGACTCTTTTTTCTGCTACTCCTGCGTTAATGAGTGCTTTTCCAGGGGACAGACTGACACTCGGGCCTCCTGTGCGGGACTTCATAATTAGAAAGTGTAGTGTGAGTGAAGGAAGTTTCTGGGTACAGGACAAAGGGGAGAGACTCATCTAGAGCAATGCTATTCAATAATACTGATATGCATATTGATAGTGTGCATATCAATCAATTGATTTTGTTTTAAAAAGTAGATTCTGATTTAGTGGGTCTGGGGTGGGGCTTGAGATTCTGCATTTCAAGAATTTTCCAAGTAACACCTATTGTGGTGGTTTATGGACTACACTTTGAATGCAGGAGTCAAGAATGCATTCTTGGGGGAGCGGATGTGGCTCAAGCAGTTGGGCACCCGCCTCCCACATGGGAGGTCCCAGGTTCAGTTCCTGATGCCTCCTAAAGAAGATGAGCAGAGAGATGAGGGAGCCATCTCAGGGGAAGTTGGGGGATACACATTCTTACCTAACCTGCCTCTGGTGGACCCAGAAACAGTCATGAAAGTACAGCTTGTTACAGCTCAAAGTAACCCTAGTACTATCCAATGACCAACGAGGAAACTGGGGCCCAGAGGGGAATGGCTTGCCAAGAGAATTACTGTCAGAGTGAATTACTAAAACCCAATGTCTTGACTCCTGATGTCAGTACCCTTGGTTTTCCTACTATGCCAAATGCTGTTCCCAGGTTAAGAGTCTACTGGAATGGGGTTTGAGGGATGAAGTAGGAGACGTTGTTATGGATCTCAGGGTTTCTGGGTCATTTTCTGAGTTGTTAAGCAGCTGCAGGGAGGTAAGATTTGCACAAATATACCAGTAGGGCCAGGGCAGTCTCTTCCCAGTAATCACTCAAGAGCTGCCCCTGCCCCCTCCCACCCAAACTCCACCCTACCTGAACTTACTGCTGCACATCGTAGTGGATTCAGGAGCAGGGATAGGGCTCGGCCACTGGCCCATTTATGCTTTGCCCCTGACCAAGTTTGTGGTCCCTACAGCCTCTTGACTTACGTCATCCTTTTCCAGTGGATTCCTATTCATTGTTGTGCCATGCTTTATCACTTCTGATAAAAGGATTTAAGGAAGAGAAAGTGGGTGGTAGTTAAAGGTGATTAAGATTAAGCCACATCTGAAATATTTGAATTAAGGAAGGAAACCACTCATTCTCAGCCCAGGTGAGAAGGTACACTATGTCTCGTTAGTCAGCACTATTGGACAATGGTTTAAACCCCGTGTTTATTTGAGAATTTGTGTTCTTGCTTTGCTAGATTTGTGTCTTTTTGTGCCTGTTATTGCAGGTTATGAGAAATAGGTTAAAAGGAGGCTTTTGGGTTGATCTTAGCATAATGAAGGCAAGTTGCTAAAGCTCGCCATCGCCACCAAAGCACAGGTGTCTTTACTTTAGTCTTACATCCCCCTGCACTGGAGTGTGTTAGAGGCCAGGAAATCACAAACAGGCTCAGGAAAGAGTTAGAAATGAGGATTAAGAGTTAACATTGGCAGACAGGAGCATCTTAAAGTGCTAGCTCCTTGATGCTCTGGCTGCTTGATGCTGCGAAAGTCACTCAAGGCCTCTGGTCTTATCCCTTAAACAAGGCTAGACAAGCTGAATTCTCAAATGTATAGTTTATGATTATGCCCTGCCTAACCTTTAAGGCACTTGTCCTTCACCACTTGAAGTCCAACTAAATGCATGAGGCAATGGCTGAGCAAATTTTATATCCAATATTTTATACTTTTTGGATGATTTGATCTCAGAAGAAGATCTTTTGGATTCTTTCAAAAATCAGCTATGCCAAGATCCCTTCAAACTTCTAAACACTTCTAAATCCCCCTTCCGGAGGATTCTAGACCCTTCTCTAAAGCCCTGGGGGCTCTGGGAGGTTAAGAGGCTTTCTTATTAGATTACCACCTGAAAAAAAATAAAAAAAATAAAAAAAGATTACCACCTGAGTCTAACTCGGCCTTTTGGCTAAGATCAAGTGTAATGTTTATTGTGTGGAAAAGAATGTCCTATGCTGACCTTTCAGCTGAAAACACAGAGGAGTCTGTGATTCCAACCCTCCCCATCCTCAGAGCTATCTTCTTTCCTTGAAAAGCTTATCTGGTGATTACTGGACGTTTTGGATTTTGTGGTGTGTGGGAGAGGAGTGTCTGTTTCTTTTCAAAGGTTTTCTGCTCACACAAGCTTCTGTTCTCACTGCCCTGAAGGCCCCACGTCTCAGTAGCTCCTTCTCTGGGCTGTCCCTGAGACTTGAGTTTCCATTTACCAAGAGAGTAAGCTGAGGCTATTACAATCCTTGGAAGGTGTAAAGGTTGGATGAGAAGACCCCTGAGGCCTCCTCCAGCTGCTTGATTCTATTATGTCTCTGTGACTCTTCAGCCAAATCCTCCACCTCAAAATTTCTTTCTTATTCAGTGGTTCCCTAACTGCTCTTCCGTAAATTCTATGAGCTATCTGCAGAATTTCCATGGTTAAATGAAATAAATTATTTACCAGAGATAAGGTTGCTCAGACTCACTAAACTTCCGCTTTATCTGCTTTGATTTTAGATCACTGGCTCATGCTCTAATTATAACTGAGCTGTGCATGCCCATGATTCATCCAAATAAAGCAGGCAAAACATATGGTTCATTTATCAGATCCTTGATCCTGTGGGGATCAAATAATAAAAGATCTCCTGGGGAGGGGATGTAGCTCAGTTGGGTTGAGTACCTGCTTCCCATGTATGAGGTCCTGGGTTCAATTCCTGGTAACTCAAAAAAAAAAAAACTCCCTTTAGGTTTGAGATTATGTAACTGTTTTACAGAACTCTCTGTAACGTTCACTCTACTGATGACCACTTTTAATGAAATTACTATTATTGGACTTGTAATTGGTTTCTCAAGTTTTGCAACAGAGTGGATGCCCTCAGGCATACACCTCTGTTTTCAAATGTTTTTTGGTGTAATTGTCTAGAAATGGAATTATACATGGTTCTGTCGTTTACTGCATTCATAGTGATAAATGATCTCCCAAAAATATTTTAACAATTAATATACGCACACACTGTGCCTGAGAATGCTTTTTTTTTTTTTTTTTTTAAGATTTTATTTATTTATTCATTTATCCCCCCCTTGCTGCTTGTGCTCGCTGGGTCAGCTAACCACGCCGTGCGGGCGGGCCTGCCTTCACCAGGAGGGCCCGGGTTCCAGGTAAACGGGAGGCCTACTGATTGAGCCACAGCCGCTTCCCTGAGAATGCTTATTCAACTAAGTAGACCCCAAAGTTGGGTATTATTCTTACTTATTTTAATTTTGTGATCTGATAGATAAAACCTGATCTCTTACTTAATATGCATTTTTTGTTTACTTGGGAGAAATTGTTTTTCTATACTTTTCTCATTCTCATTTCTTTTCCAGTGAATTGCCCATTTTCCTGCAGATTTTCCTGCAGATGGTTCTAGATTTTTAAGCAGTACTGATATGATAAGCATCTTAATCTTTTGCCTTTTATTTATATGGAGGACATTTTTCTCCCACTGCCATTTTTCTCTCATAACATGGGGTACTGGAAACTTTAGGAGGGTCTTTTGTTTTTTAGGCTGTAACGAAAGTATTAGGAAGTTTTGGGCGGACAAGCGAAATGCAAATTACCTGGCAGTGGCTTTACTTCCCGGTTGTGGAGCGGGCGCCTAGGGACTGCCAGCCACGTGGAGAGGGAGGGGCAGTCCCTCCGGTCCTATCAGGGAAGCGCCCCCGCCATCCCACCCCAGCACGTGCGGATCCCACATCCCTGAGGCACCCGCGCAGGCAGAGCCGGGAGCAGGCGGGGGGGGGGGGGGGAGGAAGGGGTGGGGTGCGATCGCGCCCTGCGGTTGGAGAGCTCCTCTTCCAGCTGGTCCTCGCCCGGGGTTGAAAAGGGGCCGAGATCCCGCCGACCTCAGACTCGCGGACCCTTCCTAGGACCAGCCATGTTCCGGCACCTCTGGGCTTCCCATCTTTTCCCGCTGTTCCTGGTCGGCTTCGCTCAGCCGAACCCCAAAGAGCAAATGATGAAGGTGAGTGTCTCGCAGGGGACCGAGGAGGGTCTCAGCCCGTGATGGCTAATTTGGCCGCCGGGGATGCGAGGCGTTTCCCCTCTCCGGTCTCCATTGACAGAGTCCGTGCGCCTTCCCAGCCCTTGTCTGCAAACCTCACGGGCTGTTCCTGACGCGGACTCTGCTCCCGCGCATCTGGGGTTCACGGAGCTGGATGAGAGCGCGGGACCAAGGCTGTTCTCCTGCGCGCTCGCCTTTCCCCTCGATGGAGAGCCACGACCGTGTCTGCCCCGGAGCCTGTCCCCTTCCTACTTACCTATAACTCGGGGCAGCTCGTGAGCCCGAGGAAAAGAGGCTGGAAGTGACAAATGGGTTGAGAGGGAGGCGACCTGGTGTTCTGGAGAGACTGCTCCGCCAGAGACCCAGGAGGAGGGGGAAGGGACGCTGGTGCGCAAAGGCGCCCTGACCACTTCCAGGGCGGCGCAAACCTTATTTCCAGGGAATAGTGAAATGCACAAGGCCTAATGTCATTGTACTGGAGGTGGCTGGGCGAGGTGGACAGGCTCGGACCAGAGGAGGATTTGCTCCCGTGTCTTGGTTCTGCACCCAGTTTCACACCCTCCGGGGTCCTTACACTAGATGTCAGTAGCCACCCCTGTAGAAGATGTGTGGACGTGTCTGGGTGCTAAGGGTGTGGGTTGGAGGTTGGGAGTGAAGAAGATGATTGGGGACACCAAGAGTTAACCTGAAAAGCAGACAAACGCATTAGAAACTGCAGCCTCCCTTGTATGACTAATGGAAAGCCATACCCATCTTACATAGTACAGGGTGTCTCAGACTTCAGCTTGCACAGGAGTCATGTAGAGATCTTGTTAAAACACAGGTCTCTAGGCCCCCCACCTCCAGAGATTTGAGTCCAGGAGGTCTGAGGCAGGGCCCAGGAATGTGCATTTCTAACGGGTCCCAGTTTCCAGTCCTCATACCACGCTTTGAGTAGGTCTGAAATTGGTAAGCCGATGCGTGCAAAACCCACAATAGCTGGTAGCCCTAGTAGAACCATTCCCCCTCTCTGAAATTGGAAAAGGTGACCTCTAAAGTGAATTTTCAGGTTTACATCAATCACTGCTGCCTGATGGAGAGTGCAATTCCTGATGTAGAAAACCACCTTGTGAATAAAGGCTGTTTCAGGGTGCCCTGACCTCTCCAAACAGACCTAAGCAAACTGGAGCATTAGGTGAGCTGGGTAGGCAAGGCTGAGCTCTTCAAGTCCGCAATTTCCCTGGAACCTTGCCTGCATTCCAGCTCACAGGATGATTCCATGTGACTTTCTATTGTAGTAGAAGGAAAGGCAAATGCTAGAAATTGTTTAGCACAGAGCAAAGTGTATCCTGGTGTACAGATATTCAGAGCAAGAACTTGCACTAGGGTAAGCCTCCTCTCCAAGGATGGTGAAGGAGCAGCTACCACCAGGGAGCCTAGTGACCGCATACAGACTTAGAAGATGATAAAAGAGCATCTTGCCCCATTCTCCCCACAGAAGCTCAGCTACAGCGCATTCCTTCACTGCATGGGGCAGGCCCTGATGGAATAAACTTAAATTGTAGCCCAATTTAAATTTCTCTAACATTCTATTACTTTCCTCCACCTCTCCAGTAAATCTAGCTTAGATTTGACCCTTCTTACCAGATGACAACATCTTGGCATTTAGTTCCAGGTCCCATCTGCCTTTTTTCCCTGCTGTGGTTCTGGGTGGGAAGTTTCCTACTTTCCAATTTATAGTCTCTATTTGATGAGCAGTCTGAGCTGTTTCTCCACAGTACAGGGATGAGAAGAGGGGATCACTGAGGATGAGTTTGGTAAGTACCAGGGAGCAACACACTGGTAAAGATCTAGAAAGGACCTTCAATGGGAACCAAAGGAAGAGCAAGCTATGGGCCCCAGCTTTGGGGAGGAAATTACAATATAAGAACATGTGAGATTCAAGTAGCATTTCCAGCATGAGAAACTGCAGAAATCTGTTAGGACTATTTGAAAAGGAATGGGATGGCTGGAGCTAGGAGTGATGATGTGCAATGTCAGAGTATAGTGGTATGGTGTATTAATCTTCCAGGAATGGAAAACATCAAAGGTATAAATTCTAGTTTGGCACAGAGGCTGACTAAAAATATTGCTTGGAAAGGTCTCTTCAGCTCTTAGTGTTCCAAATTATTGCATGAAAGGTTTTTGAATGTTTTGAAAAAGTCCGTAAATGTTGGGAATGATCGTTTACTGTATCACTGCATTATGATTATTTTGGTTACATTTCAGACAGATTGCTACAAGGGGATAACAGGTACCATCTATGAGTATGGAGCCCTCACCCTCAACGGGGAGGAATACATCCAGTTCAAGCAATATGCAGGCAAGCACGTCCTTTTTGTCAATGTGGCCACCTATTGAGGCTTGACGGCTCAGTATCCTGGTAAGAACTCATGTTTCAACTCTTTTGGAACAGAGAGCACTATCTTAATTCTAGAAAGTATTGCTAATGTATTATTTTGGCAGGGGGAGGAGGGATTGCCCTATAAGATAGGTAATTATGTGGCTTGATTCCCTGTCTCCTGCCTCTGCACTGCTCCTTAGAATGCCAGGAGAACTATCTCCAGATTTGAGAATTAAGACTTTCCCAAAGATTTAACCAAAGACCACTGGGAATACGTGTGGAGTTTGGTGCTCGATGCTGCAAGGGATAAAAGACACTGCAGGGAAACGTGGGGCTTCTCAGTGAGAAGGTGTTAGAAAGGATTTATAGGATCTGGACTTGTGTGGATTTTGAGAAGAGTGCAAGGAATTGATACTGTTGGGAAATAGGGGCAATTCTGTAACTGAGTGTCATTAAATCATATCTTCAAGGTGGAAGGAATAAAGCAAGTCTAAAGTCATCATTGGTAAAAAGCAGCAGTCCCTCATGTAGGGTAGGATTGGGGAATATTTTTGTGGTTTTTTGAAGATACTGTTCAAGACTTTCTCTGTGTCAGACATGATGATGGGATAGTCCTGTTTTTGCATTGGCCCATCATGTCCACACGTTGGGTGATACTGATGGTCTGTGAAGTTGTTTATTTTCAAGATGAGGGCACCAAGGCCCAGCTGTGACTGCCAGGCAGTTCCTAGCTGGCAAAGTTGCTTTTCTCTTTCTCACTGGTGACTTCTGGTAATAACAGGAGAGAGGACTGATGTTTTAGAAAACGCCCTTGGGTTCACCAGGCATCCCAAAATGACAGAGAAGAAGGAGATGTGGTTTTCTGCCTGAGTGGCCTTTGAATGGGGTGAGCACAAGTAGGATATGGCTGATAAGAGAGGGAAAGCCCCCTCTGTCCAACCTTGGCCCCTATCTTCAGTGGTGGCAATGTGGATTTTTCTCAGAGAAGAGTTTGGGTTTACTAGTGATACAGCAAAAGAGGTTCTAGGTGGTTATATTAGAGACAGGTATAGTTCTTGACATGACAATAACTTTGTTTCTGCTTTAGTTTTTAATTCAAATTTGTTATGTGTTTAAAAGGTAATATAGTCACACATTCAAAATTTAAAAGATGCAAAAGGGTTTACAGCAAAACCTTCCATAGCCCCTTCTCTTTAGGTATGTGATGCCATCAGTTTATGGTATGCATTTCCATAAATCTTTTATGCATATACAAGCAAATGTATCTGTCTTGCTCTCTCATGTACATAAACACAAATATACACATAAATACTTCTGCATCCTGTTTTTTCATATAATAAAATATTTTGGAGGTTACTCTGTATCAGTACATGATGAGTTTCCTCATTCATTTTTAAGGCATAGTTTTCCATTGTGTTACTGTGATATAATTTATTAACGATGATGAGAATTTTAAAGAAAATCTCAATCAATTTTTGCTCCAGATGAGGAAATTGTGAGTATTAAAGAAACTTGCCAAAGGATTAGCATAATAGTCTGCTAAGTGTTTCTGCTGAAACAACAAAATATTCTTCATGGCTAAAGACAAGAGGGAGGTAAGTGTGAGAGCAACTGAGGAAATATATAAAAACAGGAAGGATCTTGCCATTTAGCAAGAGTTTTGAGAGGAGTGTCAGCAGGCAGGACTGAGTCTGAACAGGACGGACTTGTGTTGATCATGGGGATTGGATATATCTGAACTGAAAATGGCTAAGATGGAAATGATGGTCAAGTCTGGGCAGACAAGGTGGAAGACTTCCTGGCAGGGGTACAGACTGATTTGGAGTTTGTGGCCTGGGGTTACATGAAGACTCTAGTTAGGTCTAGTTAGGTCACTGGAATTGATGAGAGCATGTAGAATGCCATGGGGCTTGGCTTGGAATTTCTCTGATCCTTCTGCCACTCTTAGATTAGAGCACCAAAGCGTGCTCCTGGGAATGTGACAGGAGGTGAGTCATCATGGGGCACGGTTGGGGGTAGAATGTCCATTTTGTTTGCCATTTTCTTAAAAAAACATTTGATCAATCAATCGATCCACCAACTAAGGGAGGCAGTAGCTTTCAAGTCTGTCCTGTCTTCAGAATCAAACAGGACCCACACATAGAGCCAACCAATATGTGTTTTTAAAGAAGGGCTCCCATTGGGTCTTGACGTTCTGCCAGTTATGGGAACTCCAGCACAAGGAAAAAAGGAGTCCTTTGGATGAGTTTCTGGAAACCTTTGTTCTGTCTTCAGCTCTGCATCTGGCAATCTCTGTAACCTTGAGTCTTCCCTCAGTTTCTTCAGATCACTGGGTAAATCCAGCGGTTTTTCTCTGCTCAAGGTAGGGCTGCTGGACAGTCTACCCATGCTGTTCATTCCCTACCTGCAGAACTGAATGCACTACAGGAGGAGCTGAAGCCCTTTGGGGTGATTGTGCTGGGCTTTCCCTGCAACCAGTTTGGAAAACAAGAACCAGGAAAGAACTCAGAGATCCTTGCTGGGCTCAAGTGAGTACCTGCTTAGGACCCTGAAGAAGTTCTTTAGGATTTCCCCTCCCCACTCTCCCTAGGGGCTCTTCCATTCGGGAATCTTCTGGGGTGGGTGGTAGATAAATGAGCTGAAGAATTGTCACCTTGACGCTCTGAATTCTTTCTTGTCCTGATAGCAGTGCTCAAGTATTCTCTCTGCCTTTTGAGGGCTTTGATGGCGAGACCAGGGGAAGAGCTAGTGGACAAGAAGCGCAGAGAGGCTGGGTCCTAGCTGGTAGGTTAGGGGGAAGGGGAGAATACAGAAAATAGAAACAAATCAGGGAGCCTAAGCTCAAAATGCGGCCTTTCCGTTCTCTTGGAATTCTCTTTGGCTGTATAAAGCCTGAAGTCCTGATTCCCAGAGACCTCCCTTTCCTCACCTTCCCTGTCTACCCCTCTCCCCCACTTCGTTTCCTTTTAAGGTGAAGTTGTGGTGGCCATTACTATCCATTCTTGTCTTAATCAAGATCCTCCTGGGATCACTTGGTCTCATTGCAGGTATGTTCGCCCAGGTGGTGGCTTTGTCCCCAATTTCCAGCTTTTTGAGAAAGGGGATGTGAATGGAGAAAAAGAGCAGAAGGTCTTTACTTTCCTGAAGGTGAGTGAACATATTCCTGGCATGAACCGGTCAGGCAGGGATGCTCTGAAAGCAGTGGGGCTCATGTCTAGGACTGGGATTGGGTTCCTTGGAAAGAGATGCTCAGATAGATTCAGGGATCATGACAATATTTGCTGTGGGGCTCTGGCTTCAAGTAGAAGAAACATGTAATGCATGACAACTCTTACCTGTACTAACCTCCACTATTGAATGATAATGATTAATTCATCCAACGATCATTTATTAAATCTCTACTATGTGCAAGGAACTGTGCTATAAACCGAGGTAACAAAGATTAACATGGCACAGTCACTTCCTGGAAGGAGCTCATATCTAATCAGTGAACCAAGGATAGAAATGGATGTGTAGACTGTCTTTTGTGGTACATGCCTTTAAAGTCACAGAGTGTGAGGACCACAGAAGACTAGGATGGAGGGTCCTCAAGGATCTGCTAGTCCACTGGTCCCAGAACAAGTCTGGTCCTTGCTGAAATTTTTATCCATTCACAGGAAAAGGAGAAAAATAGGACAATGTAGGAAGTTTTGGATAAGGCGCAATTTAGTGAATATAAAAGATCATCATTTATTAATATTAAGTTGGACCATATAAATTTCTATTTTCTTGCATAAAAATGGTGATACCAGCAGTCTTACATGGTTCATCCTAATATTTTAAAATCCTTTAATTTTTGGATTTATGATTATAGTAGACTTCTTAAATTTTCTTATTGTCATGACAAATGTTCATTGTACATTAATTTCCAAATATATATTTATTGAAATTCTACTGGCCTATGAAACACAAACTTTGGGAATTTCTCCAATCCAAACCATTATTTTTCAGCTAAGGAATCTGAAGCCATAGAAATGACATGATTTGCCCAAGAAAAGAGAAAATATCATTTTTTTTTTGAAGGACCATTATTCATGGAAATGGGAGGCAAGACCAAGAAAGGAAGAATGTTTTTCACTTGCCATCATACCCTTTAATTCTTAGTTGTTTGAATGGTAGTTGTCGTATTGGTGATAGTGCATTGAAAGGTCTATGGTTGATTGGGAACATGTCAGGTTGTTAATAAATTGAAATATGTAATGAATAGCGTAACTAAAGGTGGGGATCAGACTGGAACTCACAGAAGCAGAAACACATTTATCTTTCTATTTTTCATATCTCTGCTCCAGAACTCCTGCCCTCCTTCTTCTGAGCTTTTGGGCTCATCCAGTCAACTCTTCTGGGTGCCCATAAAAGTCCACGACATCCGCTGGAATTTCGAGAAGTTCCTGGTGGGACCTGATGGAGTTCCTGTCATGCGATGGTACCACAAGGCTTCGGTCAGCACAGTGAAGTCAGACATGCTGGCTTACCTGAAGCAGTCCGAAACCAAGTAGAAGGGCCAGCGACTGGCAGAAGCAGCCACTCTGCTTCCCGCCATCTTTGCTCCACACTCCTTCCCACCCAGACTCCATACGACCAGTCCATCCTGGACTCCCCAAGCAGCTGCCGAGGCATGTGTGTGTATGTGAATGTATGTGTAGGAATGTATTTGTGTGTACGTGTGAATTCAGAGAATAAGGGAAAGAAACATATCTCCCAACCCTCTGTTCCCAATGCATTGATTGACTTTTTCCGATCCATTCTAAGTGAAAGTCATCTCTCAGTTCGATGGTTCAAACAACCCCATGTCCCTAAAAAGGCAATGCCCAGAAGCTCTGACACCAATCCTTTCCCTGTCCTGAAGATTTAAAGAGAGCAAGAACTGGCAGCAGTCCCCTTCATAGCCTCTTCTCTCCATCAAGATAGGCATGCGTTAAGCTCTTCCTCTCCCTAATTAGTCTCCCTTTCCCCCGGCCGCCTGGTAGTTCTCCTATAGGACCTCTGAGAGCGGGGTAAGGGCAAGAACCTCACTTCACATGAGGGGAGGGGCATATTCATGATGGTGGGTCCCAAAGCCTCTGGGTCGGACCCCACCAGAGCCTTCCCTGGTGCCTGTCCCTTAGTGCATTCAGGTCATGGCACCTGGGCAGGGATGTCCCTTCACTCTGAATGACGGGCTTTCTCTTCTTACCCCAAGCCTCCCCAGATTTAGATTCATTCTTATCAGTGTCTCAAATAAAAAGAAAATTCTGCAGCAGCTGGGCTCTCTGTGGCGTTTCCTTAATCTCATAATCTCATATTGTACCTGGAGTCAAACCCATCGCCCTCTCTTAACTTTCTCCCCCGCTCTCTTGATCACCTCACCTAGTTCTTTAATATTCTGTTTTCCTCAAAGCTCTCCAGATCCCTTCCTGGCCTATCCAAAAGCACTAGGAGGGGACACTGTATAGAGCTGCTGTGATCATGCGGACAGACCTCCTGGAGTAAAACTTCCTCTCTACCCTCCCATGCAGGTCTCCTGGGGGACCCTTACCTGAGAGGAATTCTTACTTCTCAAGGAATCTCCTCTCTCCCAACAAAAACCTGTCTATCTCTGTTTATAAAATTCATGCTCACTGACAAAAATTTGAAAAGGCATAAAAAGAGAAGAAAAGCGTAACAAAAACTACCACTCAAAAAAAAAAAAGAAAAAAAAAAGAAAAAACAAACTACCACTCATCCTAGGCGCAAAGGACCTGCTGGGAAGCACTATCTGAACCATATATATATATATTTTTTTTTTTCATGTATCCCCCCCTTGCTGCTTGTGCTCGCTGGGTCAGCTAACCACGCCGTGCGGGCGGGCCTGCCCTCACCAGGAGGCCCCGGGAACTGAACCCGGAGCCTCCCATATGGTAAACGGGAGCCCCACTGATTGAGCCACAGCCGCTTCCCTGAGCCATATTTTATAATTAAAATTCAATCATATCTGTGAAGGGGATTTCAGAAAACTCTTGGTGAAAACTAAGAGTAGATGAGGAAGTGAAATAAAAGAACTGCGTTTCTTTTCCTCTTCACAGGTTATTTTGAACATAGGTAATTGCACTTTAAGACATTTTTTCCACTTATCAGTGAATAACGCAAACCCAGTGGGAGTCCCGTTACTATGGTGATGACTCATTATTGCTATTACTATTATTGCAGGATTTTTCTTTGAACCAGAGGTTCACAGAACTTGTCATGCAAATTAGTCCCAAACTAATTGGTCCCAAACCCAGCGGTCTTCGCATAAGCCACCCTGCAAGCCCCCAGCCGGGCGTCTGCAGCCGCTGGGGCTGCGCTGATGACAAAGCGTTCGGGCAGGATGCAGAGGCTTAGAGTCTCCCCGGCCAGGTGCCAGGTGCTCTCGGGTCCCAGCCTGGCTGATCAGCCCTGTCCCCTGGAGGTGCTACGGCGCTCCCCGCAGCAGCTCACCTGTGGTCGCAACACTCGCTGTGGGCGCTGCCAGGCCCAGAGCCCATCCCGGGGCACAGCACACTTGCTCCCGTGGCCTCTCGAGCATCCTTGGCTTGGGAGCTGCTCCCTGGACACAGAGCTTGAGACAAGGACGCTGGCTCACGCCATTCACTGCCAGAGCCTCTGGGCTTCTAGGCTCTCGGCTTATGTCGCATCAAAGAATTTAAGGACACACCATAGGGTAGGCAAGGGAGTGAGGGGTTTATTAAGAGACAAGAAAGCAAGAAAAGCGCCCAGTCGAGTCGTGGACTGCGGGCATCCGCCAAGGTGAGTCACAGGCGCGGCGCGCCAGGTCAGGCCTTTTAAGTCTTTCCTCCGCCCCCTTCATAGCTGTTTGCTGTTCTGACTGGTTGCCCCACCTGTCAGTCCTCAGGATGCCAATGGGGAGGCCTTTCGTTTGAAGGTATTGAAGCCGGCTAGTAAAACAGAGAACCAATAGACGGATCTGGAACCTGGCAAGAAGTCCACGAGGACATCAATACCCCCAAGGTGGCTGCTGGAAGACCCTCAGATTTCTGCCACCCAGAATGAGATTCCTTCTGGAAGCCAGAAGAAGCCCCGGATATTCTCCAGGGACATTATCGTTGGGTCCACGCGGGGAATTGATGGGTGGGGTAATCAATCAAAACAACGAACACCTGGGACTCCTCCCAGGCCGTTAGCAAAGGGGAGGAATAATTAAAGGTTTAAAAAGCAGGCGCAAAACCTTTCTCTCTTCTGCTTTCTCTCGTCCCTCTCGGCTTCTGCGCCCTGCTCTCCTAGTGTCCCCCTGCGCGCAAGTTAAACCCGGGCATTTATAATCTATAATGGGAAATTGTAGTCTATAGATCAGCTCTCTTTATCACTCTTCAGCCCCTTATTCTCCACCAGGACCGTGATCTGTTACCTTCTCCCATTTCTCTCCCCTCCCTACCTCAATAAATTACTGGCCTAACTAACCCGATGTGCTCTGAAATTCATTTCTGCAGCATAAGTTAAGAACCTAGACAAAATCTGGTAACAGTATCGGGGGATTTGGGATTCCCATGGCCAGGGTCTCACGGCCACGTGGCCTGCTGGGCATGTTGTCTGCCGGGCCTCCGGCGCCTTCACCCTTTCACTACACCAAGCTGCCTCGAGTGCGCTCGGGAGAAAAGGAATCAGGAGGCAGGACGGGGCAGGGGCAGGAGCGAAGGCTCCGCTGCAGTCCCGCGTCAGCATGCCTTACACTGAAGCAGAAGCAGTGGCTTCCTGCCCGACGCTGATTGCTCACAGCACGCCCCCCCTCCCCCGGTACAGAAGCATAACCTTTTGGGCGAGGAGGCTTCTGTTCTCTGAAGAAGGGGACAGCTGTGACCCTTTAGCAGCCAGCACTCCTAGCAGTACCCACCCAATAAAGGGGATCTGGGTGGGGCTATGGAGGATGGGGACCGTCTACTCCACACCAATTCACTGTTGAGAGAAATCCCCAGTAAAGACCCCAAGACAAGGATGTTGACACTCTCTTATGTCCCCACTCACTCACTCTTTTCTCTTTCTTGCGCTCTGTCTCTAGGGCGTCGGTTCCCAAGGGAGGTGCCCTGTTCTGCAGCCGCAGCACTTGGGAAACCGTCAGGAATGCAGTTTTCTGATCTCACCACAACCTACTGAATCAGAAATCTTGAGGGTGGGGCCCAGCAGTGGGTTTTAGCAAGTCTTCCAGATGCTCCCAATGCATGCTAAAGTTTAAGACTTGCCCCTTCAGTGAAAGGAGGATCTGCAGAAAATGCCATTTTGACACAGGATGAACAAGGAGGACTTTCCCTGTACTTGACGTGGCTACCAAGCACATCACAGCCACACTGCTGACCCCAAGGACAACTATTAGGCGCCCTCAGTCTCTGATCCTCGTGGTCTCCGTTTGGATCCAAATTCAAGATGTGTTATCTTCCCAAAGACTTAGACGTAGATTATTATTCGAAGTAAAAAAAAAATTCTCACTTTCCCTTCTTCCTTCACCCCTCTCCATTCTACCACCACCCATTGTGCTAATTCAAGTTTCCTCTTGCTCTTCTAAGATTCAGATCAGAAACATTTCATTTGATTTTCTGGGAAATTCCTGTGTAGAAATTCCAGTTCTCAAAAAAAAAGTTTTCTTTATGAATCCATATGTGTACCCTTTCTTGCCTCCTTGCAAAATGCAAGAAAGAGAAAAACAGTTTTTAATCTTTCTGACTTCCTTTGGCCTCTAGAATAGTGGTCGCCGGTTATGGTCAAGCATTCCATAACCTCAGAGTGCCATCTACAGTTTGTGGCAGCGTTGTTTACCTTTTTGTAGGTTGAGCTCAAACTACTTTTTAGACTACAACCAGCAGGAAAGTGGGTCGAATGGCACCTAATCCACCTGGAGGTAGCCGGGATTGAACCCGGGACCTCGTTCGTGCGAGGCAGGCGCTCAACCACCGAGCTATACCCTCTTGGCTAATTCATTTATTTTTGGACATTCTGATGTAATCCTGGCAAAGGATGCTCTATCTTCATCTAGAGGGACACTGAGACATTTCTATTCAGGACTCAGATGTCCTGAGCTCCTGTTCCAAAAAGCCAGAATGAGCAGATGGATGGGCTCATGAATTATGAGTTTGCTGTATTATATCATAATATTATGAAATAGGAGAAACGAAAACAAATGAGACATATTAAGCCTATGTGGATAACAAGTTAACTAGTAGCTTATGAGATAGAAGCAAAACTCATAGGGTGTGTTAAATATAAATTATGAATAAGCAAGTGGTTCTTGAGACACAGGCAAAACTAAGTTGTGTTAAATATAGATAGTAAATTAGTAACCTGGAAGATACATTTAAAAGAGAATAAATGGAGTATATGATGGAACTTACAAGAATGGTACTATAAGGGACGGAAATGCCTTAGCTCGCCAGGCTGAGAGCTGTGCCATGCCTTAATCAGCCACCAACTCATGTCACCTATTATGGTTTCATTCTGGCTCCACAGGTGATCTGCCCAAGAAACACTTAGGGTAATTGTCTAGTTACCATTGTGGCCAAGAGTATTTGCTCCTGAGGCCCTCTGCCAAAGTGACCATTGACAGGTGAATGGATAAACAAAATGTGTATATACATAAAATGGAATATTATAGTGCTATAAAAAGGAATGAAGTTCTAATGTATGTTACAACCTGTATGAACCTTGAAGACAACTTGTTGAGTGAAATAAGCCAGACACGAAAGGAAGGTATTGTGTGATCCCACTGTTTTGAAATACTTAGAAAATGCAAATTCATAGTCAGAAATGAGAATACAGGTTATTAGGGGCCAGGGTAAGAGTAGAAAATGGGGAGTTAATGCTTAATTGGGACAGTTTCTGATTGGGGTGTTGGAAAAGTTTTGATATTGGATTGTGATGATGGTAAGACAACTTTGTGGATGTAATTAACACCACTGAATTGTATATTTGAATGTGGTTAAAATGGGAATTTTTAGGTTATATATATGTTATCAGGAGAAAAAAAAATTTTTTTAAGCCATAGAATTGTACAACAGTGAGCCCTAATGTAAACTATGTACTGCAGTTAATAGTATAACAATATTGTTTCATAGACTGTAACAAAAGTACCACCACATTAATGCAAAGTGTTAATAATACAGAAAAAAACGGGGGGGGGGTATATGGGAAGTCTACTTTCTGCAGATCTATAACTACTCTAATAAAAAATAAAAAAATAAAAAAAAATGAGTGGCCAGAGTGGGATTCAAATCCCATCAGCCCAGGAAACCTGAGTCTTCATCCAAGGCCTTGGACCAGTTAGAAACTTACCTCCGGAAACAAACAAAAAAGTAAATTATTTTAGAGTTATTTCTAATGTTCAAAAGAACATAAAGAAGGTAACTTCAGCACAAACTCTTTTTGTTACTTTCATCTGTTCCTTAACACTCCCCCGCCCCACTCCACCCCACCCACCTTTTTAGGAGGAACGGGGGGGCTGAACCCAGGACCTCGTATATGGGAAGCAGGCGCTTAACCACTTGCGCTACACCCACTCCCCTCTGTTCCCTTTTAACCCACTTGTCTGGAGCCTCACGTTCTTCGACCTGGCAACATTAGGGTTAAAAACGTGTGCACAGACTGTCCCAGTTCCCACCTGTCAACATCAGCTGCTGCATTCTCAGGATCATCAACCCTGCAATGAGTCCTCACAGCTACTGATTGGGGAAAAAAAAAAAAAAACAGACTTTGGTTTCGGGTCGTTTGCACTCTGTCCACCCAACCAGGACCCAGACACGTGGGTTTCGCCTCCTGCGCTGTCTCTTTACGACGCACAGGTGTGTGGAGAGACAGCCAGAGAATAAAACCGTTACGTTCTGGAAAAACCAAGCACCGAGAAAAAACGTCAAAACCACCACGGCCGAACTCTGACGACGCTGAGACAAAAAGGCTCTAGTCTGCCAGCTGCCAAGAGCTATTCTGAAAGTTCACACGCGGAAAGGAGGCGAGCTCTCCGCGCCCCCCAGCCCCACACCCCTGGCGGCGGAGCCTCGGGGTTTTTTGTAAAATCGTGGGAGCAAACGTCGTGGCGGACAGACCTCCCACCCTGTAAAAGCTCAGCGTGTTCCGGGTGTTAATTCCCAAAGTCCAGAGGGGGATGAGTTTGCATTTGCTGCGAGGGGTCGCGTCCTCCCGGGGCCCTGGGACGACGTGTCCTGCCCGCGTCTCGCTCCCCGAGCGTCCTCCCCGCCGCCCATCCTCCCCCGCATCGACTCAGTCCCCGCTGCCCCGGGACCCCGGGGCCCCCAGGCTCACTCCGACTCGCAGAGCCCCTCCTCCGCTGGCCTTTTCTTTTGCTTGAGGAGTGGGGAGGCGACGCCCCCCGGCGGTGCTCTTTGCGCGTGGCGGCGGGAGATGCGCCTTGGGCCGGGGGGCGCCCGGGCCCGCCTGGGGAGGAGGGAGCGTTCCCGCTCCCGCGAGCTGCTGATCCCGCGGACAGCTTGAGTCGGAAACCAAGCCGGGGTGGGAAGAGGAGGACAAAGGGTGGAGGGAAACTGCGGCAAACAACTGGCTCTTCTTCCTCGGTGAGGTTTTTTAAAGTCCACCAGACTCCTTGGGGTGGAGCTGCAGGGGTGCCTGTGCCCAGCCCTGCCGAGGGGCCCCAGCGCAAGGACGTCAGAACAGATTCTCACTGCGCTCGTGGGAATGACATTTCGGGATCTGCAGGGACACCTCAGCCCCGGGTTTCCTCCGCTCCACGTGAAAAGCTGCAGCTCTGCCCGTTCCCCTGCTCACCCCCACCCCACTTTACAAACCGGGCGCTTCCACGAACTCCAGCCAAGGACGCTGTTACATACAGCCGCTGTTTTTGTGCAAATTCTTGTAAGTTCAACGTTCTGTCTGGTTTTCTTTTTTGTTCCTTTTAGTGGGTTTGCCACGTGTTGCGTAGCCTTGACTTTCTGTGACGCTTTTCCTGGAGATGACGCTCCAGCTGCTTGATGCTTTTCCTACAGCGCGCCGTGAGCTAGCGCAGCGTCTCGGGGGTAGTTGGCTCTTTTCGCAAGACATCAGGTAATAGTGGGCCACAAACTTACTGGGTCACCTAATTGAAACAAAAATCCCTTTACGCCCACCCTTTCTCGTGGCTCTATGGCTCAGTTGGTTAAAGCGCCTGTCTCGTAAACAGGAGATCCTGGGTTCGACTCCCAGTAGGGCCTGGAGGTTTTTCAGAGGAAGTTACCTGTTCCAGAGAATTGTTTTACGTTGTCTTTCCACCCACCCGCTAAAAGTCTCGATAAATTTAAAGCAGTAGAACCTGATCTGACATATTACAAGGTGTTCCGCGGCAACCTGCGCAGATTCCCTGACTTTGAAAAGAAGTAGATTCTTAGAGAAATGACGATTTAAATACAAACCACTGCCAAAGCTGAATGCGTGTTCGGTATGTTTTGCATTAAACTGTGGTAAAATATTTTTGACCGCCTCCAGTGTGTAGATACATGCGGTCTGGGGATACTAACAATATCTTCAGCTCTGTAATCGATTGCATAAGAGTCAAAATAAATTAATAAACAATGAATTCACTATTGCCACAAAGGAAAATTAAAATGTTTGCAGGGGCATCTTGCTATTTTGAAGAGTATATGCAGAAGAACAATTATATTTCCACGTTAATCCTCTTAAAGAAAGAACTGGAAAACCTTAAAAGTGATAATCAACTGGAAACCACAGTATATGCAGAGCTAGGGCAATATTGTTGAAAGAAAAGAGCAGATTGGAGAATTCTGTCAAATACCTAAACTGGCTTAGCTTTCGCCCTAGGGATTCATGGAATTTCTATGCCTTTACGTCTCCTTCATTAATTCAACAAATATTACCTGCTGGTATTTAGGCACGCAACCACTGAGCTACGTCCACTCCCCATAGCTTCTGATATTTTATGTGCTTGGCATATTTCTAAGCAAAGGAAATACAGCAGTGAACGAAGATATAAATCACCACTCTCATGGAACCTTACATTCTGGTGGGGGTGTCACAAACAACAAAGAAATGAACATGTGAAATAAGTAAGCATACACATGAGGAAGTCTATGGAGAAAAATAAAGGAAGGAGTATGGGGAATGTATAGGATGGGCACAAGGCAATTACAGGGAATCCTGTCTTGGATAAAATCACTGGCAAATGTTTTTAAAGTTTTTTTTTTTTAACTTTTTAATAATATTCACAATGTGACTACAATTTTACTCTAATTACCATACATAGCAAGATTAAATTGTTCCACAGCTATGCCTGAAATTCACCTCTGTTCACACTGATTGAGGCCTTGTTCAACTAGTTCGTATTGCCTCTATTTAAAACCTCAGGTGGCCCACTTAATAGCTAAGGTAACTTAGGCAAATTGCTTTCACTCAACAGAGCTCTCTTTTCTCATATGTGAAATGGAAGTAGTAATAAGCCTAAATGGAGGACTTGATGAGTAAATGCACATAAAACACTTAAAAGTCATGTCTGGCATGTAAATAAGCAATCCATGAAGTTCAGTATTATTGTTGTTTTTATCTATCATTATTCTTATTTATTGAACAATTGTTTTGTGCCAAGTGTTTAAACTCAGTAGCACTCTAAGTTATTACCCTAAATTTACAGGTAAAGGTTCCACATATTGAACCAAAATTAGTACTTTATGCTTCTATTGCTGAAGACCCTATAGGGAAGGCCACAGAGAGAGAGAAAATGAGAGGGAGCAGCCAGAAGCTGGAAGTCAATGGAACCGGAAAGAGAAGGAGAAGCCAGGAGAGGCCGCCATGTGCACTGCTTTTGACAGAAAATCAAGGACCAAGGATCCCAGCAGCCAGCCCAGAACTCCACAGTCTTCAGGGAGAGAGTATCGCCTTCACGGCGCAACTGTGAGCCAATAAATCCCCGTTGTTTAAGCAAAAGAAAAAACATGTGAGTGTTTAATCGCATATGCCGAATCCAAAGCATAACAAATATAGCACAAAGACTTGGAGGGGGAAGTAGAGTTTTAATGTTGTAAGTTTCTTTTACTCTATATGAAGTCTACTTGAAGGTATTTTGATATGTTGAAAACGTATACTCTAAACCCTAAAGCAACCACTAAAAAAGAAAACCAAGAGTTAAGAGTTATAGCTAATAAGCAAATAAAAGAGGTAAATGCAATTTTAAAATACCAAATGAATCCAAAAGCAGGTAGAAAAAGAAGAGAGGGGGAATGAAGAACAGAGTGTGTGAAAAGAAAACAAATATCAAGATGGTAGATTTGAAAACCAACCTTATCAGTAATTATATTAAATGCCATTTTAAATTATCTAAAAACAGCAATTATTAGGGATAGATTAAAGAAACAAAAATAAAAGGATGGAAAATGATTTTAAATGCTAATACTACCCAAAAGAAATCTGAAAAGTAACTATATTAACATCACAGAGTAGATTTTACAACAAAAAAAAAATATTAGCAAGGACAGGGAGGGCTGATTCATGAAGGGGACATAACAGTCCTAAATATTTCAGCATTTAATCATAGAGTTTCATAATACATGAAGCAAAAAGTGATCGGACTTGAAGAAGACATGGGCCCAATGACCGAAGATTTCAATACTCACCTCTTAATGGTAGAACTAGTAGGCAGAAATCAATAAGGATATAGAAGATATGAACAAGACTATCAACCAAATTAAACTATGTGGCATTTAGAGAACACACCTCCAACAACAACAGAACACATGTATTTTTAAAAGGACATGTAATATTTATCAAGGTAGACTATATTGTGCACCATAAATAGTTTGCAATTAATTCAAAAGTATACAAGGGGAGCCGAAGTGGCTCAGGGGTTGAGACCTGGCTTCCCACAATTATAAAGGTGTGTTCTCTTACCATAAATTAGAAGTCAATAACAGAAATATATGTGGGAAATCCCCAAATAGTTTGAAACAATAGATTTCTAAATAATACATAGGCCAGAGAAGAAATCACAAGGGAAATCTGAAAATACTTTGAACTAAATGAAAGTGAAAATACAATATATAAAGATTTGTGAAATACAGCTAATGCATTGCTTGGAAGGAAATTTTTTATATTAAACACAAATATTAGAAAGGATAAAAGGTCTTGAATGATCTTGCTCCCACTTAAGAAACTAGTAAAAGATGAGCAAATTAAAAGCCAAATGAGGAAAGAGGATGTTCTTCAAGTGGTTGAGCTCCCCCCATCACATGGGAGGTTCCGGGTTCAGTTCCAGTGCCTCCTAAAAATAAGACCAGCACACAGCTAGTGCAAAACAACCCCGGGGGGAGGGGATAAACAAATCTTTCTTAAAAAAAAAAAAAAAGCTAAATAAGCAGAATAAAAAGGAATAAAGAGCAGAAATCAATGAAATAAGATGGGGAAAAAAAGAGAGAATATCAGAGGGACCCTCAATCCAAAATTTGATTTGAATGTCAAGACTGATGAAACCACACACACATACACATCAAGAGGGTATGGAAAAGTTTATTACTTACATAACTGAGATTTCTTGGGTGAGCTGTGGGGTGGGCCCTGGGTGATAGTTCCTGTGCATGGGCAGTGACTTGCATGCTTTGAATCTCCCTCTGGTGCCAAAAGAGAGAGCACCCAGATTTATCAACTTGCTCAGGTGTGTGGCAGAAGGGGAAAGAGGAGTGGTAGGGTTGAAATCTGTCAGTAGCCAAACATAAAAATATAATAGTCAGACTCATTACAAAACCAAAAGTTATTTTGGAGGGAAGATAAATAAAAGCAATAAAATTTTAGCTAGACTGATAAAAACAAAAAGAGAAGAAACAAATTGCCAAGTCAGGGATAAAGGAGTTGATATCACTACAGATCCTACAAAAATTAAAAGGAGAATATTAGAATATTATACACAATATTATGCTAATAAACTTGACAACTTAGAGGAAATGGGAAAAAAAATCCTTGAAAGACAAACTGCCAAAACTCACTCAAGAAGAAATTGAAAGCAGTAATAGTCCTATAACTTTTAAAGAAATTGAATTTTTAGTTAAAAATCTGCCCATAAAGAAAGCATAAGTTCAGACGACTTTACAGTTGAATTCTGACACATACTTAGGGAAGAAATAATATTAACTCTATATAAACTCTTCTATCAAATTTAAGTGGAGGGAGCACTATCCAAGTCACTCAATGAGGTCAGAATAACCTGATATAAAATCCAGAAAAAGATATTCCAGGAAAAGAAAACTACAGACAAATATCCGTAGTGAATATAGATGTAAAATTTTGTATTGTATTGTATCAAACACTATATAAAAAGGAAAACACAGGATAACCTTATGGGGTTTATCCCAGGAATGTAAAGTTGCTACATCATTTGAAAATTTATCAATGGAATTCAAAGTGTATCTTAGTTTTTCTATGCTGATATCACAAATACATAAACCAGTTTTGGATTAAACAGCAGGAATTCAGTGGCTGACAAGTTCAGAGGCTAGAAGGCTTGCTTTCTCTTGGGGTCATGGCATTCTGAATGGCCAGCAATCCTTGGGTTCATTGGCTTTCCCATCACATGTTGATGTTCTCTCCTTTCTCTTCTGGGTTCCTTGACTTCTGGCTTCTGACTCCTCCACATGGCTTTCTCTCACAATGTCTAAATTTCTTCTGCTTATAAACAATTCTAGTAATGCACATTAAGGCTCACCCTTTATTCAGTTGGTTCACACCTTAACTGAAAGTAACATCTTCAAGAGGTCTTACTTAAAATGGGTTCACACCCACAGGGACGTGGATTAAGATTAAGAACCTGTCTAAATTGGCATTTATAATTTAATCTGCCAAAAAGTGTTAACAGAGAAAAAAATAATCTCAATTGAGGTTGAAAAGTCATTTGACAAAATTCAGAATCAATTCATGATGAAAACTCACAGCAAATTAGAAATAGAAGGAAACTTCCTCAATCTGATAAAGGGCACTTATGAAAAACCTACAATAAATATCATACTTAATAGTGAAAGTACTGAATGTTCTCCCTCTTAGATTGGGAACAAGGCAAGGATGTCTGTTCTCACAATTTCTAAATTCAACATGGTACTGGAGGTCCAAGTCAGAGCAATAAGGTAGGAAAAATAAAAGGCATAGATTTTTTTTTAATTTTTTACTTTATTTTGTACATTTAATAATTGAAAATATAAACAATTAAAAACTAAAAAGAAATCCAGTTGGATAAAAACATCCATTTCTCAATTAAATGTATGGGATACATATAAAATTTTTTTGAATCATACAATATGTTACACAATATATTTGGTTCATAGTAACACAATCATACAGTATTTGTCCTTTTGTGTCTGGCTTGCTTCACTCAACATAATGTCCTCCAGGTTCATCTATGTTGTCACATGTTTTATGACTTCATTTGTTCTTACAGCTGCATAATATTCCATTGTGTGAATAGACCACAGTTTGTTTATCCATTCTTCTGTTGATGGACACCTAGGTTGTTTCCAACTTTTGGCAATAGTGAATAATGCCGCTATGAACATTGGTGTGCAGTTGTCTGTTTATGTCACTGCTCTCATTTCTTCTGGGTATATACCCAGTAGTGGTATTGCAGGGTCACATGGTAAGTTTATATTAAGTTTCTTTAGAAACTGCCAAACAGTCCTCCATAGTGGCTGTACCATTCTGCATTCCCACCAACAGTGAATAAATGTTCCTATCTCTCCACATCCTCTCCAGTGCTTGTAGTTCTCTGTCTTTTTAATAGTGGCCATTCTACTAGGCGTGAAATGATATCTCATTGTAGTTTTGATTTGCATTTCCCTAATCATTAGTGATGTTGAGCGTTTCTTCATGGTTTTTGTTTTTGTTTTTGTTTGGTTTGTTTTTGTTTTTTTGGCATTTATATTTCTTCTTTGGACAGATGTCTGTTCAAGTCTTTTGCCCATTTTTTAATTAGGTCGTTTTTATTGTTGAGTTGTAACATCTCTTTTTATATCCTGGATATTAAACCCTTATCGGATATGTGATTTCCAAATATTTTCTCTCATTGGGTTGGCTGCCTTTTCACTCTTTTGACAAAGTCCTTTGAGGTGCAAAAACTATTTAATTTTGAGGAGGTGCCATTTATCTATTTTTTCTTTTGTTGCCCGTGCTTTGGATGTAAGGTCCAAGAAACCGCCACCTACTACAAGGTCTTGAAGATGTTTCCCTACATTTTCTTCTAGTAGTTTTATGGTCCTGGCTTTTATATTTAGATCTTTGATCCATTTTGAGTTGATTCTTGCATAGGGGGTGAGATAGAGGTCCTCCTTCATTCTTATGGTTATAGATATCTAGTTGTCCCAGCACCATTTATTGAAGAGACTGTTTTGTCCTGTTAACATTAACTTGGTAGGTTTGTAAAAAAACATCTGTTGACTGTATAGGTGAGGGTAGATATTGAAGAAATGAGTAGAACTTTCTTTATTCAAATATTACATGATCATCTATGTAAAAAAAAAAAAAAAATCCAAAGGAATCTAAGGGGGGAAAATCTTCTAGAACTAATGAGTAAGATTAGCAAGGTTATAGTATATAAGGACTCTATATAGCAATCTTGAATTTCTAGAAATGAACAGCAAAAAATTGAAATACTAAAGCAATACCATTTACAATAGCATCAGAGGTTCAAAATTCTTAGAGATAAATATGACAAAGGAGACTCAATACCCATAAACTGAGTACTATACAACACTGCTGAGGAAAGTAAAAAGATTTTAAAAACTGTGGAGATATTCTATGCTCATGGTTTGGAACACTCAATATTGTTAATGTGTCAATTATCCCCAAGTTGATCTATAGACTTAATACCATCCAAATCATACCCCAAGAGGGTTTGTTTTTTATAAAAATTGACAAATGGACTTCCTAATTAATACAGAAATGCAAAAAAACCTAGAATAACAAAAACAACTTTGAAAAAGAACAAAGTTGTTGGACTTACAATTCCCAGTTTCAAAGCTGCAGAAAATCAAGACTGTGCAACGTTGATTAACATAAAGATAGATAAGAAGGTGGGTTATGTGGGTGGGGCCAACGTAATCCTAAGAGGTTCAGAATCAGAGGAGGAGCTGTGGCGAGGGAGGCAGAGGTCACTGAGGTGGCTGTGAGCCTAGGAACCGGGGGGCTCTTGAAGCAAGGAAAGGCAAGAGTGAAATCCTCCCTAAGCCTCCAGAAGGAGTGCAGTTCTTCCCACACCTTGACTTTAGCCGGAAAAGTCAAGTTTCTGGAGGTTCAGACTTGTGACCTCCAGAACTGTAAGATAAATTTGTGTTATTTTAAGCCACCAATTTCGTGGCAATTCGCGCAGCACCCATGGGTAACAACTGCAGCTTTTGGTAGCAGAATGCACCGCAGTGTATTGAGAATCCGCTGCTGCCACAGGACACTGGCCAAGTTCTTAAACCTTCCCTGGGAAAGTGTTGGAAGTCACAGACTCTATGCACCCTTGTCTTCAAGGCCTCTCAGGAAACTGACTGGGGCTTAGTAGGGGAAATCTGCATTTCACAGATACTCTCTCCGGCTGTTACCTTGCTTCTTTCCTGATTGCGGTTACTTCGAAGTGAAGAAACTGCTGCACTTTATACTAATAAAACACCTTGCCCTCTCTGAGGCTCGAACTCAGGACCTTCAGATTATGAGACTGACGCGCTGCCTGCTGCGCTAAGAGGGCAGCTGTCCCACGGGCCTTCAGTTAACCTTTCGATTCCAAGTTTAAGTGACACGTCCCCAAAATTATTACACGGTAAGATTGGTGATTTGAATTTTCTGAGCTAAATGATTAGAAAATTGTGAGTAATCTATTGAAGTAAGAGTCTGAGGAGAAGGCAAGCAGCCGAGGTGAGAGGGTGGGGGAGCTGGTAAACGAATAAGGAGGAAAGAGGGAGAAATAATGGGTAGAAGCAGAACGATGAGCTCAAGGGACTTCATAACTAATGCTCACTATTGCTGATGCAAACATGTCCAAGCTTATTTTGGGCATTTTATACGTATTAGTTCATTTGGTACTCAGAACTGCACTATGAGTCGAGTATTGCTAAGGTTATTGCCCCCATTCTACAGATGAAAAACGGAGGCACAGAGGGGGGTGGGGGGATAAAAATAAAAATCTGCCCTCAGGCACACAGTCAGCAAGTGGCAGAGCCAGCGTTTGTACCTAGACAGAGTGGCAAGAGTGGATCAAAGATTCTGTTTCTGTTTTCCTGCCTCTTCTGATCCACGTACCGGCTCACGGCAGCGGAGGCCCACAGCCCTTCGAAGGTCGCCAGCTCCTGGGGGTTCCATGTCTCGTGGCCCCGTGAACAAGGCAGGCAGAGGAGCGCGCTGGGGTGAGGCGGGTGCGCCTGGAGAAGGAGTCCGCAGGCTCCCCGGCCACATGGCCCTGTCCCCACCTGAAAGCGGAGGGCTGGGGGTGACCACCTGCCGTCACCAGCACTGCCTGGGGAAAGGCAGCTCGCTGGGCTTCCTGGCGCGGATGTCACTGGGCTCCAAGCCCCACTTTCTGTAAAATGGGCACCTCGCAGCGTCGCTTAAAGCCCCGGGCACGGCTCCCGAGAGCTGGGCACGGCTGCCCGCGATGACACGCGCTCTCCCGGCGGCGCAGGCGCTTCCCGCAAGCTGCACGCGCGTCCTGGCCACACGCCGCCGTCGGCGCCTGGGCGCGCTCGAGTCTCGTCCACTCGCCTCCGCGCAGCGTGAGGGCCGCGGGGGCGACGACTCGCCGACGGCCCTGGGACCACGGCGCGGCCGCTAACGCGGGAGGGCGAGGCCGGGGCGGGGGCACCGCACACGACCCGACGCTGGGCTTTGGGATCAGGACCTTGAGCAGGTCGGCGCCAGGCAGGCCCGCTGCGCGGACGGCCCCTCCCGCGCCCGGGCACCCGAGGCCGCACAGACGCCCCGGCGGGCTCGAGCGCTCGTGGGGACGCGGCTCCCCCGCGGCCGGCTGCGGACCCCGGGACAGGCGCCCGCCGGGGCCCTCGCGGCAGCTTCTCCTCGAGTTTGGGGCCTTGGCCTTGGCGCCTGTCCCTTCCCGCTCGGCGCCAGGAGCAAGCCCGGGAGGACGGCGGGGTCCCAGCTGCGGGCGCGGCCTTCCCGGGAGGGCGGGACCCTTCCCAGGCCACGCAGGTAGACAGGACGTGGGAGGAGAGCGCAGCGCGGGGAGCTGGCAGCCTTAAGGGGAACCGCTCCCGCCGGTAGCGTGGCCGAGCGGTCTAAGGCGCTGGATTAAGGCTCCAGTCTCTTCGGGGGCGTGGGTTCGAATCCCACCGCTGCCAGTTTTGCTGTAAAACTGGCTCCACCTACAAAGATTTCAAACCTCAGTAGCAAGGACTTCCCTGAGGCTAGATCACCCCACGCTGAGCGCGGCTTAAAGGCGCAGGATTTCGAGCAAAAAAAAAAAAATCAGCATTTTACATATAAATCACTAGTACTTCATACAGTGCCTGGCACTTTGTAGGCACTGCACAGGTTTTGTTATTATAATACAAGGCACTAGTAAATGTGTGGAGAAACATTGCTGCGTCGTACATTGCTGCTGGGAATGTTTATAGGCAAAACAGGTCAGAATTATCATCGTACCTACACTTAGCTTTAGCGATACCCCTTCTAGAAAGTATTCACACCCATTTGAAATATCCGTTATACACTATTGCTTGTTGCACCGTCTTAGTATTGGCAAGAGGGGCAGGTCACATACGTGATGATACATTCAGTCAATGGAATACAATGTTGCCAAGTGAAAGAATGAAGAAATCACTACAACATACATGAAGTGGGGAAAACAAAACACAGTGGAATGTGTTCAGAATGCCCTTATTTATAATATATTATCATAATATAATATGATTTTTTTGTGAGTGTGCACCAAATAATATACCTGAGAGGATACCCAAAAAACTGTGGGAAGGGGCAGGCTGGGGGGATTGGGGATGGCTGGGAGGATTGGGGGAGGGTCAAGGGTAGGGCTTTTATACTTTTAGGATTTTGAACCATGTAAAAGTCTTACTTTTTTTTTTTTTTTTAAGGAGGTATCAGAAATTGAACCCAGGATCTCGTATATGAGAAGCAAACACTCAACCACAGAACTGTACCTGCTCTTCAAAGTGTTATCTATTTTAATATAACCTTCATTTAAGATAGAAACTACTGACCCTTTAGATTTGAAACACTGTCCTCGGATGGCAGAAATAGGGGGGGAAATATGACAGTCTTACTACTTTAAAAATGGTTGCTATTCTGTTGATGAGTGAGGGCAGGGGATAGCACGGGCGCCATTTCCAGGTGTTTCCAAAGCCCTTCCCACTGATTCTTACAGCTTAGGCCACCAGTCCCTGCTCTGCCCTGCATAATAAAATGGCTAATCAGGTGAATAGTAATGTGGTATAGTTAAAAGAGGAAGAACCAGTGAGGGTGATATTTGAGTTAAAATGCAACTAAAACAAATTACGGACTGTAGTGAATAGTAATATGTGAATATTTTTTCATCAATTGCAATAAAAAGAGAAAGAGAATTATCCCCACGGAAACCAGACACAAAGCACTGCATATTGTTTGACTCCATTTATATAAATTGTAACTATAAATCAAATTATAGAGAAGAAATTAGATTAGCATATATGTATGGTAGTGGAAGAATAGAGGGATTGAGAAGTGACTGCTAACAGGTGGGGTTTTTTTGTTTTTGTTTTTATTTTTATTTTTTGGAGAAATGAAAACGCTCTAATATTGGTTGTGGTGATGAATGCACAGCTCTATGACTATACCCAAAAGCCACTGGACGTGCACTTTGGGATTGATTGTATGGTATGTGACTATATCACAATGAAATTACTTATAAAATCAAGAACCAATGGATACTTCTAGTGTACCTCACACAGAGTACTACAAGTCCCCTGGTAGAGGCAGGCCTCCCAAAGAAGGTGGCTGAGAGACCTGATGAAATATTTCAGACAGGATTGGAAGTTAATGTAGAGCTTGAAGAAAGAGAAGTTGATGCTCTCGGGTAATTTAATGAAGAAGGAGCTCTGTCTGTACTACAACAGTTCCGTCAAAGTGACTTATCACATGCCCAGAACAAAAGTGCATTTTGATGTGGAGATC
This sequence comes from Tolypeutes matacus, assembly GCA_026826555.1. NCBI lineage: Eukaryota > Metazoa > Chordata > Mammalia > Cingulata > Chlamyphoridae > Tolypeutes > Tolypeutes matacus. Next base: position 769,080 of record JAKSZT010040190.1, read on the forward strand.
TGAAGACCTACAGGCAAAGGGAGAAACCAGGGAGCGGGTGCAGGCGCCCACAAAGGCCCTGCCTGAGAGGCCTGGTTATTCTCTGGCTGGGCCTCCACCCTGCAGTGTGTTCTCTGGCGCACGACCTGGAACTGGAACAGGGATCTTGGTAGGTAAGATACCAGGAGATTTATGTGAGGATGCCCTGGTGTGCTTTTTTGAGGCCCGTCGGTCCCATTTGGGATCTAAGTCTTACGATGGATCCACTGTCAGGTCAGAGCAGAGGCTGTGCCTTTATCACTTCTGTGGAAAGGCAGCTACACAGGAAGCTGTTAAACCGCGTGACAGCTAGGAAATGCGTCCTGGTAAAACCTCTGAGTGTGCATTTCTGTGGCAGAAAACAGGCTTTTTGTTGGATCAATTCCAAATAATAAGACTAAAGAAAAGATTCGGGGAGAATTCAGTGAAGTCGCAGAGGGTTTGGTGGACGTTATTCTCTCCCATCAACCCGATGGTAAAAAGAAGAATCGGGGTCTTCTGCTTCTTGAAGATGAGGATCACAAGTCAGCAGGACAAGCCTGCTGATGAGTGGAAAGGTACACGTGTGGGGGAAACGCAGTTACAGCGGAAGGGACCTGTGGAAGAGCCAGATCCAGAAGTCATGGCTAAGGTGACAGTTTCCTTTGTGAGAAATTTAGTTACTACAGTGATAGAAGAAATATTGGAGAAGTCATTTTCTGAATTTGGAAAACTTGAAAGAGTGAAGTTGAAAGATTATGCATTTGTTCATTGTGAAGACCCTGGAGCAGCTGCAGGCTGTGGATGAAATGAATGACAAAGAAATAGAAGGGGAAGAAACTGTAATAGTCTTAGCCAAGCCACCAGAGGAGGAAAGGAAAGCGCTAAGCTGCCAGACTGGCCTCGGGAAGCTCTGCCTAGCACCCTTTATCCCATCTGGAACAACTGGGGAGCCTGGACTTTTACTGAATTAATTGGACTTAACTGAATTAATTGGACTTCTTGCGATTAATTGAAGCGTTGATGGTGCTAACACGTGCAGCGCATGTGAGAAAACAAAACGTCTCCAGGAGTTTGCGCATTTTATGAGGATAAAATGCTCTGGATCGTGCATTCTTTAGACGCAAGAGGTCATTTACTCGAACAGGGCAGATTTAATTTTAGCGTACAGACAGAGGAGGCTCTATGGCTTAGCTGGTTAAAGCGCCTGTCTTGTAAACAGGAGATCCTGGGTTCGAATCCCAGTAGGGCCTTGCTCTGCTTTATTTCCCGGAAAAACAACTTTTCCTCACTAACGCCGCTGTACCAGAATTCTCCACCGCATTTAGCGTGCTGCAAACTGTGATCCAATCAATTATAAGCAAGTGAGACGGTGAGATCCCCACTTCAAAAGGAAAAATTATGTGCGTTTTTGCATTAAATTATTACAGTGGTTCTTTTTCTCCAACAAATATTAATTAAGGCTCTACCATGAGTTATGCACAGATCAAAATATAGAGTATCAGCTCTAGAAACCAAGAAAGTCAGCTCTATAACTGATTTCAGAAGAGTTCGGGTAAATTAATGAACAGTTAACCCACCATGAAATAGAGGGATGATTAGGATTTTGCAGGGTCACGGTTGCCTTTGGAAGAGAACAGGAGGAAAACAATCACAAACCCATGTTAATGCGCTCACAAAACTAGCACCCTAGAATCATGCTCGCTTGGAAGCCGTATTGGTCCGAGGCTTGTACACATGGCTGCGATTGAGACAGAAGCGCTGAAGCAATAGAGCAAATTGAGGAGCAATTTTCAAATACCTAAAGCTAGGAAGCTCCAACCTTAGTGATTACTTTCATTTCCATGCGTTTTCACCTCCCATTCTTCTGACCATTAATTCAACAGACATTTATTGACTGTCTTCTGTGTGCCAGTCACTGTTCCAAGTGCCAGGTTAAAGCTACTAAAACAATCCTTGGCCTCGTGGAGCTTACACTCCAAGAGAGGGAAAGATAATAAGCAAATAAAATACGATACACAAGCCACATAAAGTAAGAAATGCATGTGTTTTCAACAGCCCTCCGAGCTCCCCTCCCACTCGCAGCAGAGCGCCTCCGCTTTCTTCTCGGCTGTATACTTAGGGGTCGAACCTATTACCTCTGCACAGAAGGGGACGCGCTAGCCATCGAGCGACATCCACTCGCGGATTTACCTCCAACAGCGAGCTTGAGAAATCACTGTGCGCTCGTGACCTAAGGAAATCGTGTGCTTAGACTTCCCTCCAGAAGCTCTGAGCATGATCTGTACAACCGCAACCTCTGCCCTGCGGAAAAACACTGCAAATGCCGGGTCCTCGGCATGCGCTCCCCACGTGCGCTCCCCAGCCGCACCACGACGCGTAGCGGAAAGGGCCCCGCTCGCCCTGGGGCCAGAGCGGACGTGGAGCCCGGGAAGCGCCACCCTCTCCTCCTGCGTGGGAGGAGCAGGATTTAGGCCTCCACACACCATCTCCCCCCCCCCATCGTGGAGGGCGAGGCCCCACTCACGCCCGTAAATCCCCGAATAATCGCTCCCTCGCTCGCCCAGCTGGACTTGTCCGAGTCTTTCTTGGGTGTGACATATCTCAGTTTGGGGGAAGCTGTCATTTTACAGGGCTGCCTGCTATACTCAGAACAGTGATGACTACTACAGAAAAAAACAAAGCAAGGAAGATGGGAAGCCTGTGTAGGAGGAGGAGTAATCAAAGAGATTTTTCTCTGTCCTTCTAATAAAGCTACTAAAACATTAGCAGGTTTATTGTTTGTTTTCCTTTATCTCTTAAATCAGAAGAAATTGTAGGGTAACCATGATCTCCATGAAGCATCCCCAAACAATCTGTTAACCCTCAACTTCACCTCTGCTGCACCCCATGAGATGTTGGCCCCTGTGACTGGGATCCATCTGAGGTCATGGCTCAGCTGTCCCTTTGAAAGCTGTGTGATCTTTGGTAAATTGCATAACTTCACTGGGCCTCATTTCCTCTCATTTGTTTAACGATAATAGAATTGATGTGAGGATTTGAAGAATAAGTAGAAATAAATTACTTTTTTACAAATTGTACTCAAAGTCAGTATTATTATTTGAATCAACTCTATTGGATTAAGTTTTCATTTTTTAAACTAAGGTCTTGTTGCATTTTACAATGAAAATTCAGAGGCTTAAAATTTTAGTGACACACTAGCAAGTAAACAAAATCTGTCAGTGTTCCTGTTAATAGATGTTGAGAAATAATAAAGAACTTTTAAGTAGTTATTAGGGAAATAGACAGTTACATAAGATATTAAGACAGTGCATGAAAAATAAAATGTCAGGCTCAAATACACTATCTGAACTAACAAATGTATATAGAAATTTACAAAATAATAAAAGGCAGAATCATAATTATTAAAATATATCATAATTCTAGCCTCTATTGTTTGTTGTACTTACAATCATAATCTTAAGAATCTTTATAATATTAATTTTTTGTTATTTCATTCCATTTACACCATTTATTTTCATTTAGATATTTCATTTACTTCATTACATAATAAAACTGAACCCTTCGAGAAAATGTTCTATTTCAGAATTATGAGTGTGGATTAGACAAACTTTCTAAAAACTATTTAAAATGCCAATTTATTGTAGTTTTAAATATGTAGGTGCCACTTTAAATAAGCTCACTGAAGTGATTATAACAGAAAACGAGTCCTTTTCATTAGTTGAAGGATATTTTTTTAAGCATTGCTGGTTTCCAAGGAGAGTTCTGGAAGATTTCACAATGGCAATTAAATATCTGCAGGACAGAAGTCGCACACACAATTTTCACTCACAACTTTTTGCCAGAATTAGTCATACAGGCTCTCCAAAATTCAAAGGGCTCTGGAAGTGCAGGGCTACCAAAAGCCCAGAAGGGTAAGAGAAAGAAATGTCTGCTGAACACCACTGTAACTTTCATATATTGTATATGCTACTTTATTGTCAGCTGCCCGAAAGCCTTGCAATTTGTTAAAATAGGTCAAAAGTGAGAAAGGAATTGGAAAAGAACTTCTTTTTAAGCTTTGAAGATAAAAACAAATTCTTAGAATTGAAGCCCATTATTTCAAGAAATTCCATTCTTAAGCTATAGGACCAAACCATTAAATTCTCTCTCCTACATCTTAGGATATATATACCTGCAGATAAACATTAGCTTTCACTTTTCCATTTATGCCAATTCTGTGACATATTTAGAGGGAATCAGGTTGGTATTGTTAGCAAAACCACAAGGTTCTAATTTGTTTATTTGTTAAGACGTTTGCAGTCGTTCAATGTTTCCAATAAAGCTGCTCCATCACGTATTGAACAAGGGCCCCATCCATCCTTCAGTGGGTATGTAGGATGAGCAGAAGTAGATTTTTGTTGCTTTAAGCCACAGAGGTTTTGAGATAATTTCTTACCACAGCTTAGCTTAGTTTTTCCTCATTGATATAAAACAGAAGCATTAAATGCTGGGATTCAATCCCCGGTTCCTCCTAAAAAATAAAAAATAAAAAAAAGCCTGTATTTAAGCACATTTAATTCTCAACCTTAGTGGATACCAAGGAAAAGGATGAAACTTGCTGAGTTTTTAAACTTTCAGCATACAATATGGAGAAACCTTTTGGTTCATTTCTCTAAAGAAGATTTTCCCAACTCTAATCAAAATTTAGTTTTTGAATTTATATTGCAGTAGGAAACATTCCAAAGGACCAAGTATCTATAAGAATTTTTCAAAAGCACGCCAAAGGGCACCTTATCTTTATTCATAGCACTGACTGCCAAGGGGAGGAAATCAGGATTTCTACTTATGAAGCTGAAAGTGCTCAGGTTCTGTGTCCATGCACACACGTGGTGTTAAATCTCTATTTTACCGCTTTCTAGCGATGTAACCTAAAAAGTCAAAATAATAGATATTCTGCAGACTAATTTTAAGGACTGAAAGTACATATCAAGTATGTGGCACATAGTAAACACTAAATAAATAGTAGCTCTCACTATTATTATTAACCTGCATAGATAAAATATACCCAGGGTACTATGTAAAAGGTAACCAATCCCATTGCTTTACAAGGCCTATTCAAACTCTTCAGTCTTGTTTTCCAGCTTTTACCCAATCAGTTCCCACCTTATCACTTTTCAAACACCATCAGACACCCTCCCGCCTCAGACAGGTGAGTGTCCTTGGTCTCTCCAGAACTGTCTTTGTGACTTCTTTGGTGATGCTCCTTCCTGTTCTCTCCTTTTTTGGGGGAACAATTAAAATGTTCCCCAACCTTAAAGCCCCTTTCTGAACTCCCATATAATAGAATATTGATCCTAGAGAACCCATCATTATGTTATCTGCCTTATAAATGATTTTACAAATATTATTAAATTATAACAACAGTAATTTATAATTTCTTACTTGTTCTCAGTCCTTAAAGAAGAGTTTTAGTCCCAAAATAAATAAATTAATTGGCCCCACTGGAAATTGAACTTTAGTTTTCCAATTTAAAAAACAGAATGATCTTCTAATGCAGCTATTCCCAAGCTTGAAAGCACATGTGAATCACCTAGGGAGACAGGTAAAATACGATTTCTTGGAACTCATCCCCAGAGGTTTTGATTCCAGTTTAGTGAAGACCCCAGAAATCTGCACTTGTTACAAGCACTCCAAGTTACTTTGAAGCAAGTGAATCACTTTTGCAAAACTCTGGCTTAAAATAATATACACAGAGCTGAACTGAAAGTGAGGCCCACCCTACGTCTTCAGCACTTTCGTACTGACCCAGAAACATTCACTTTCCCTCCTATCAAGGGAGAGCAGTTGGCATTACTGGTGTTTCCCGACATATTCTCACTTAATCAGCCCAACAATATGTGTTATAATAATCAGCTCTTTGAAGATGAGGAACCAGGCTCAATGATGTTCAAGGTTCCAAGCTAGTACGTGTCAAAGCTCAGTTTCAAATACAGGAATGCCTGGGTGGAACCGACGTTTTGCTCATGACATTTATCTTTTTTTTTTTTTTTCTGAGTATATTTTACTATACCTGTAGTATAAATATTATACAAGTATTAAAAATAAAACTTACTGGGGTGTATCTTGCTAAGAATAAAAAAAAAATGTGCTGGATGATTACATTTAGAGGAAAAGAGGAACGGAAGAAAATCAATACAAAAGGAATCAGGCATAACAAAATTAACAACAGAATTCAAGTAAAGGCATTAAATGGACAAAGAAGGGCATTTCATAGTGGGTAGTGTGAAAGCCACCAAAATGCAATAGTCTTTATCCTTGTATACAAGAGAACATAATCTTGAAGTTTACAAAGCAAAACATGAAAAAAAATAAATGGAAACTGACAAATTCACAATCATTTGGCAGACGGCGACAGAGTCCTCTCTGCACTCAACTGAATAGGTAGACAAAAGCATCAAACTGATTTAGAGTGATTATTAATGTCAGCACACTTTTTTAAACAAATCAATTTTGTTGATACATATTAATAAAGTATACAATTCACCCAAAGTATACAATCAATGGTATTTGGTATAATCACATAGTTGTGCATTCATCACTTCAATCATCATTAGAGTATTTTCACTATTTCAATAATAATAATCAGGCAAACAAGCAAACAAGAAAATTCTTCACCTCTCAATCTCTCTATGCTTCCCATGCTATACATAGCTGCTATTCTAGATTCCGTCTCTCTAAAAACAGTCTTATATATGCAATATCATGACATCTGTTTTTATTTTATTAGGCTCAAGGATGAAGTTTTTGGCTACAGAGCTAAACAAAATTAAATGGTCTAGACTGGTCTCCAACCTTAATTCCATGGGTAAAGTTTTCTGCAAGGAGAAGATACCAGCTGAGTGGCCACTCATCTAACTCATTTAACTCATGGAGGAGGAAATGTAAAATGGAATCTCCAAAATCCATGCGGGAGGTTTTCTATGAAGAATGAAAAGGCCATATGGACAGGCTGAACTAATCTTCGTCTCTTAGGCTCTAACCATCTACTTCTCCCTGGATATGCTCTCTACATCCCCTGATTCCTTACATTTAAGAATAGGAAGAGAGAAGGTTGTAGGGCATGGCTCTGAGAATAGTTTAGCCAATTTAGGCATAGCAGCATCTACTAGCTTCTGAAGTGCCTCCGGGAAAGCGGGGCCTGTGTTTGTGAAGAAAGGGTTGAAATAAAAGTTTTGGGAAAATCCCTATGTCCTACAGTTACGTAAGGATTTGGTCTTTAAAGCACTTTTAAAATTGCTTTTTCAGCTCTACCTTATCCTGAGGGGTGATTTGCTATGAGACAGTCTTCATGTGATGGAGATAGGCTGCAATCGTACCAGCCTGCGTAAGAAATAGAAGGAAGATCTTGCTTTGATTAGCTCTGCACTTAAGCCAGTGGAAAAAGAGGACATGAACCTTGTCCCCAGGGAGCTTTCAATCTGGTTGAAAAAACCGAACAAGCATATACTCTAAACACTACAGAGTAAGCAAACGAAATGTTTACTCTTGGCATTTGCAAAGCATTCCCTTGGTGTATGAGTTCTGGAAATGTTTGAGCCCTGTAAACCTTGGACACATTCCTTACCTTCTTTAAGTTCCGAGTTACTCAACTATAAAATGAGGACAATAATAGTGAACACTTAAAGGAACTATTTAGGAGCATTAATGAGATAATTCACATAAGATCTCTAGGATACAGTAACTATTATTGTCATTATTATTAACACAATACTTGTATACCTTCTGAAAATTGGTGGGCTAACTCATGCCCTCCCTTGCTGTTAAGATAGAAGCAAAGAGTGGAAGAGCTGATGTAATTTATTATCACAACCAAAACTGTAAATAATAGACTAATGCTGTTTCTCCAGGGAGATTCATTTACCAGTGACAGCCCTAAGGTACCACCTACACACTGGGGAGAACTGGTTTCATCTTCCTTTGAGTCAGATTTGGAACCAGGAGAGAATATTCCCTGCCTCCAGAATTACCTGAGCCCTACCTGCCATACCAAGACTTTTGGTAGCTCCTATTGGAGACCTGGCCTGAAGGTACCTGCTTCCCTCTTTCAGGATTTTTGGAATCCAACCCTTTGGGAACCTTTCTGCTAACTAAGATCCTAAAACTGAAGGCGGTTGCTTAACGCAGGTCCAAATGAGAAGGGTATGTTCTGGTGATGTCGTTTTCTACTTACATCCTACAATGGCTTTGGGTTTTGCTTTGTTTTGTTTTGTCTTTGCAGAGAACTCGAAGGTTGTGCGTTTTGGGCAGCATCAGGCTGAACAATATGCCTCAATAAACTAGATAAATTCTCATTATGCTGGACCACTGTCACCTCTTCACCTCAATCCCAGAAATATGTCCAAAATATCCAGTTGTCTAGAAGGCAGAGAATAAGAACTCAGATCAAATCACTAAAAATCCATTATCTAAACATTAATATTTTGGGCATCAATTTGAGGATCAAAGAATATAAACAAAGACCAGGGAGCCAAAATATGGAATATTTTGGGGGAGTTCAGAATCATGTTTCCTCTGCCATTTTATATGCACATTCATGAACTTCCTGTCAAATGTATGTTACTATCTTTCCTGCCTTATCAGACATATTCCCTGCCACTGCTGGGAATATGTCTTAACTTGGTATTCAAAGTTTTCTATATTCTGGATCCAAGTAATTTTTACAAGCTGAGTTTCCACTATACCACTTTATGCACCTTATGCTGCAAAAATGATATGTGCTTTTTGTCCTTTGAAACAGTGCATATCCTCCTAATGTCATTTGCCACTATTTATAAATATTCAGACCCCAACCATTCCTTCTTGTCTAATTTTCATTTATAGTAAAGAAATACAAGTTCAAAGTTAAAGAAATCAAATAATACTATGGGACTTCTGGTTTCCCATCTGACATGGAAAGTGCTTGGCAGTTGTCACTTCTGTCCTCATAACAAGAAAAGAGCAGAAAAACAAAATCAACAGCTCTTTTTATATCTGTCAGAGAATTGCAGTCACATGGCAAACCATTGCTCCCCAAACCAGATAGGCAGAGACAGAGAATCACTGCTTACCAGCAGTAGAGCTAACCACAGGGTCCAGCATTGGGCAGGAATAATGAAAGGATAATAGAATAATTGATGGAGAATGAATGTGGACTAGCTTGACAAAGATTCTTGGAGGCCCAGCCTTAGAGGGACCCCACATCTTCATGAGTTTTACCTTCAGGAGCCCCACCAGTCTCTCACTGTGAAGATTAGAGAAAAATCTCCTGTGCTTCCAGTGGGGTACTGGGAAAGTAACCATTCTGAAATATTTCTAGAACATTCTTTTCTCCTTAACAAAGCCCAGCCCTCAAGGGATACCATTTTACCAGAGCCTAACTGACTTGGGGAAGGGAAATAACCAACTCCAGCCCCCTTTACTTCTTGTCTCAACCAAGGACTGGGGTTGGGGGAAGCTGAGTAGCATTTGTGAAGGTGGCTCAGGCTCACTAGCTCACTGAAAGACAGAGATCTACTCATGGGATTATCCCCTTCCCCTGCATTTTACACCAAGAGGGCTCTTGTGTAATAAAAGGGGCTAACAGCTGAAAAGAACTTCAAGTCTTAGACCCAAGGGAAGGAGACTCCAGGGAAACCCAAAGACAACTGGGGAGACAAAAAACAAAGACACCAGAGGAAACTTTGGCCTCTTATCTCTGCAGCTACATCATATAGGAAACACAACCTAACTCCTAGCCAAGTATAAAACCTGACACTGAAAAACTGTTGATCACACTTCCTTTTACCCAAGACATCACGTTCAACTTTCAACAAAAAATTCCAAAGCATGCTAAAAGGCTAAATCCACAGTCTAAAGAGACAGCAAGCATCAGAATCAGATCAGATATGACAGGAATTTTGGAATTATTATATAAGGAATTCAAATAATCCTATGAGCTTGCAATAAAAAGTAGCAATTCCCTTCATTATTCCTCACTCCCAGTTACTGTTGCCCTGAGCCAAAAAATTTTTGAATCATTTCAGTGCTTTCTTCTCTTTACCCATATTTCTTAACAAAGAGCTTTTATGCTTATTTGTATTTTTCAGTTTTAAATATTATCTAATTATTACTTGTCATAAACGAGATTTTTAACCCTTATACAACAAAGAGAAAATAACAGTGAGAGAGAAAGATCTCAGACAATCCTCTTCTTGTCAGTCCTATACCATACCAATCACCTTCAGTTGTACCTGATTCCTCCAATTCCTATGCCTTCTGGTTTATCCCATATGACTCTACTTGATGCCAAAGATTTCTGCTTTCCCACATCTTCTAAGACAATTACACCCAATCCTTTGCTTTCCAGCTTCCAAAATGTTGTTGACTTTATTTTTCTCCCATCATCATCTCCTCATTCTCTCTCTCTCCTAAGTTTCTTTCTTTTTTATTCTTTTCCTGCCATGCTGGTAGGTAGAGACAAATCCATGTGTTGAATATGCCATGTTTAACTGGAAACGCAGATCTAGCCTTCAAGATCCAGTTCAGTGCCACCTAACTTCATGATAACACTGCTTCCTGGATTCCCACCTGGAAGTCATTTTTTCTACCTCCAGACTCTTTGTTCTTTCCTTGTATATCTAGGAAGGCATGTAGCACATTCTTAGTTATTTACGCACACGCAGAGAGGTTCTCGTGTATATTCTTCTTGGGGAAAGAGATTGGGTCTGGCTTTCCTGCACTACAGTGCCTAATACAGTGCCCTGTGCTTGGGAGACGTACGATAATGTTGGTTCAGGGCGTGAATGGATAAATGAATGAAGCAATAAGTGAGTCAATCAATCTATTCTTTGAATTTAAATACTAAAACTTCATTCTCCCTTTGGGGAATGGTAGATATGTTAATTTTCTTTTGTACACACTTCATCTTCTGAAATACTTTGCCTCTATGATTAGATTATAAGGCCCTTTAAATGAAGAGGCCAGGTGTTTTATTTAATATCAGTTCTTGCAGTTATTACCTTGCTCTTCAGATGCAAACTTCTCAATAATTAATTTCCTCCAGGTGGGAGGTAGATGATTTGTAGAGCAAATTTGGCTCTTCTATTAATAGGGTGATTTGGGGGGACTCTGACATCTGGAAATTGGGTTTGCAGACATGAGGTTACTTGGTGTGTAGATGAAGTCTTATGGTTTGGAAGGAATATGAAATGATCTACAACCTTATACCCATTCCTCCAATTCTCATTTTCTTCTCTAAACAGACCCCTGCAGCTCTTGCTTCTGATGGGCAGCCTGCAATCACTGAACACCTGTTACAGTATATCTTTACTTCTATTCTACTTGAGGTGTATGCTGTACCCTCTGCCTGAAATGCTCTTTCCCCCACATGCCCCATGGCTCACTCTCTTCACTTCATGCAGGTCTCTGCTCAAAATGTCACTTTATCAGTGAGGACTTCCTTAACCTCCCTTCACACAATAGAAAATCCCTCTTATGGTGCATTATTGTTCTCTATAGTACATTTCACCACATGGCATGTTGTATATTTATTTCCATATTTAGTTTTTGTCTCCCCCAACTAGGAAGCAAAATCTGTGAAGATAGTATCTATTTTGTTCAATTATGTGTCTATAGCACTTAGAATAGTGACTAATACAAAGTAGGTGATCAAATAATTCTTACTGAATGAAAAATTTCTTAAAGCATGACTATTTCTTAAATTATAATCAAAAGGCCACTTGTCTCATCTGAAATACTGGTTGAAAATGCCAATTCCTGAGCCCCACCAAAGATTACAGAATCAAAATATCTGAAAATGAGAAACATGAATATGTATTCTAAACATGAATATGTGTTCTAGATAATTACAACATAAAGATAAAATGGCTTAAATAAGTTTATAAAGTCAAACCCCAAGAGCAAAGTCTTGAAAAGTATTGAAGACTGGGTGCATTGGTTCATAGGTAACCAAAAAAAGATGGGGGGAGGAGGAGAGAGAGAGAGAGAAAGGGGGAGGGGAGCGGAGGGGAGGGGAGGAAGAGAATGAGCAGATTTGATTGGAAGTCATCAGGAGAGTTTCTTGGGTTGGCACAGTCATCCAAAGTGGCATAAGTAAAGTAAGAGACAAGTATGGGCTTAGAGCTAGATGCAGGGCAGGCCAGCTGGAGAAGTGGTGAGGGATTTCTGTGGAAAAACCTGCTCCAGCTTCAAGTACAAGAGGAAGATGGGGTTTAGAACAAGCAGAAATCACTTACAGTGTATTCATTTTGAATATTCTCTATTCTCATTATATTTGTAGATCAGTCTAGTTCTTTTAATCATAAATCAGATGCCTGTCTCAAAGAATTTCACATGATATAAACATTGGTTACTATTACCCATTTTTTAAAATATAAAATCCCTTCTTCCATATACTGTACAGCTAGAATTGACAACAAAGTCAAGGTTTCTTATTCTTTGGGTTGCTTTTTAAACAGAGTTGCTGCTTTGAGCCGATACATGAAGTCACTCCTTAAAAAATATTTCAGTCCCTTTCCTTTGAAACTGCAGGAATCCGTCCTGCAAAGTCTTGCCGGGATGTGTCCAGCAGAGCCCGCGACCGCGCAGAGAATTACTCTGAACACTGAGGCTGAGAGAGGCGAGCAGGAGAAGAGCTAAAAGAGCTCTTCTCTTTTGCTGATTCCCCTCACGGTTTTTATTTTCTTTTCACAAAGCACAAGGTCAGTGTATACATGCAGGGGCTCAGAGAGTCCCAGGGGATGATGGAGAGGAAGAAAGCCCTAACTAAGCAGCAGAGCAAAGCAAGAGTGTTCCCACCGTCTTCAGCAGGAAAGCAAAGCAGACCCTAAACTGCTTCAAATGTTTACCAAAGAGCTCCCACATGAAACCAGCTGAACAAGGTGAAATGATGGTTTTGTCTTCGTCACCAGCCTTTTCTCTCATCTCAACGGCACCTGCGAAATCTGGCACTGTCATCATGGCAATTCGATCACCAAAGCAGCTGCTCTGACCTTCTGACAGTCCCTTTCCCCCTCCTCATCCTTTTGCATCATTTATTTCACTGCAATTCGAATCCCGAGCGGGAGCATCTGATGGGTCATAAGTAGGTTACACACTCCCTTACCTTCCAGGAAGATGGAAAAAGGAATATACTGCCCACTCCCCCACCCCCAGTGTCTTTTCTAGAAGAGCCAATAACAACTAATGTCCACTAATGTATCACATAGGGCTTTTTTTTTTTTTAAACATTTTTTAAACTTTATTTTGTACATTTAATAATTGAAAATACAAACAATTAAAAAGTAAAAAGTAGGGAAGCGGCTGAGGCTCAATCAGTAGGGCTCCCGTTTACCATATGGGAGGCCCCGGGTTCGGTTCCCGGGGCCTCCTGGTGAAGGCAAGCCCGCACGCACGGCGTGGTTAGCTGACCCAGCCAGCACAAGCAGCAAGGGGGAGATAAAGGAATAAATAAATAAAATCTTAAAAAAAAAAAAAAAAAACTAAAAGTAAACACAGATGAATAAATATATACATTTCTCAATTAAATGTAATGGATACATATAAAATTTTTTTAAATCAAACAATATATTACACAATATATTTGGTTCATAGTAACACATTCATACAGTATTTGTCCTTTTGTGCCTGGCTTGCTTCACTCAACATAATATCCTCCAGGTTCACCACATAGGGCTTTGATTTATTTTTAAATTATATATTGTTATGATTTCTGTTGAAAACGTGCCCCACTTCTCCTCAAAGGGTTGAAATTTTCTTAATGTCTTCAGAACTTTTGCCAACTCAGGGTTTTAAAATTACCATCTGGTCTTCCTTGACTTTAGCAGGTGCCTCCCAAGAAAATTCAATGAAGCACATGAATGGAAGTTTCCCAGGGGATTTCATTCTCGTGGGCTTTACCAAATATCCATGGTTGGATCTTCCTCTCTTCTTTTTCCTCCTGACCTCCTACATCTTCACATTGTTGGGAAACATTGCTATTATTCTGGTCTCTCAACTAGACTCCCAACTCCAAAGTCCCATGGATTTCTTCCTCACCAGCCTCTCCTTTTTGGACCTCTGTTTCACCACCACGACTGTGCCACAAACGCTGGTCAACCTGGGGGGACCCAACAAAAGTATCAGTTATGTGGGCTGCATGGCCCAGGCCTACGTCTTTGCCTGGCCAGGCTGTACTGAGTGCGTCCTGCTTGGCACCACGGCCTTAGACCGTTAGATGGCTGTGTGCAAGCCGCTGAGGCACTCTGCCATCGTGGACCACGAGCTCTGCCTGCAGCTGTCCAGCACTGCTTGGCTCCTTGGTCTGACCAATGCACTGCTGCAGTCCACACTCACAGTCCAGCTGCCCCTGTGTGGGAACCAGGTGCTGGACCACTTCTTCTGCGAGCTGCCCCGTCTCATCAAGACGGCCTGCATGGACACCACAGCCCATGAGGCCACCTCAGCATCGGTGCACGTTTCTGATCATCAGTCCCCTCTCCGCGACTCTTGTCTCCCACGGCCGCACCGCCTGGGCTGTGCTCCGAGCCCCTTCTGCTGACGGAGACGTAAGGCTGTCAACACTTGCTCATCGCACCCACTGGTGGTGCCTTTATTTTACGGCCCTGCCGTCTGCATCTACACGCAGCCACGAGGCGGTGGGTCTCGAGACCGTGCCAAAGTCCTGACGCTGTTTTACTGCGTTTTCACGCCCATGGCCAGCCCATTCATCTACACCCTGAGAAACAAGGAGGCTCCTGAGGAGGGACGTTTCGTCCAGGAGGATGTGAGGAAGTGGTGCTTTATTCTGAGTGGAAAATCCCAACAATAACCTGAGACATTTCCTTCTCTATGAATTCCATCGAAACCATGCTCAAAAGTCAAGTTTAAAAAACCTCTACTTCTTAAGATAAGCACCTTCATAACATAACACCTAACAGTTTGAAAATCCACTTGAACATTTAATACAGTAACAGTGAAAAATGCTAAGGGTATGTGAAGTTCTGAAACAAACAAATCTGAATGGAATTACCTTTAAAAATGTCTTACTGTGTAAGAACTCTACAAATACATGCAAACCTTTAAAAATAACTATCAAAGCCGTATGGAATTTTCTTTAAAATGTAAAATTATCTTATGAGTTATTACATTTAATTATTTTAGGAACTTATCAAACCAGAAGTATTTTAACAATAGGGAAAGGAAGGACTATTATTAAACAATTGAACCTATAGGATGTTGGTATGGTGAATAATTAATTTGGGTCTATATTTCAAACCACAAATTATAATAAATTAAATTTGAATCAAAAGTTAAAATTTAAAATACTTTTTATTAAAAAATGAAATTCCTTTTCTATTACAATTGTGGAAGAGAAATACTTTACTGGCAATTGAAAAGACCAAAACCAAGATGAAGAGAAATGGTAACTAATTGTATAGCAAAATAAACATCAAAAGTAAAATTGGGGAAGCAGATGTGGCTCAAGTGATTGGACTCCTGTCTACCATATGGGAGGTCCAGGGTTCAGTTCCCTGGGCCACCTGGTGAAAAGTGAGCTGGCCCACGTGGTGAGCTGGCGCAGCAAGATGACTCAACAAAAAGAGAAGGAAGAGAGACAATGAGAGATGCAGCAAAATCAGGGAGCTGAGGTGGTGCAAGAGATTGAGCAACCTCTCTCCTCTCTGGAAGGTCGCAGGATCCATTCCCGGTGCCACCTAAAGAGAAGACAAGCCGGCACAGAAGAACATAACGAAAGCAAAAACAATGTGGGGCAGGGAAATAAATAAATGAATCTTTTTTAAAAATTAGCACAGTTGTTGTTTTTAAAATGTAGCCAGAATATATAAAGACTTAACAGATATATACATATACTATCCCGCAATTACTAAATAAATAGTAAATAAATAAATGTACAGATGCTTTATGTGTGGGGAAATATAGGGACCATATCATCATGTGATAAAACTTCATCTTTTCAGATATCGTCATTTACATTTAAGTTGGAGGAAATGACAACAAATGAATGAGGTATTAGGAAACAAGCATTTCTTCCAATGATAAAAGAAATTTGACCTGCTGAAGATTAATCCAGACTACTCAGTCTCTCGCTGGTCTTGCTTTGGAAGTGATGTCTCTGCCTCTCACCAGTCTTCACTTTAAGTTCATTCACTGTGAACTCAGAGATATCATAATGGTTTAAAGAATTTCACAGTTCTCTCAAAAACTGATAAGGAGTTAAATCTGAGTAGATTTTATGTCTAATGTTTTCCCTCTGAAATAGCATCTTACGTGTGTGTCAAATTAAAAATATATATATAACCAAAGGAACAAAGGAAAGAGGCAGCAAAATTGCAGGATGTTTGCATCTTAGTTTGTCGGATGTGCTATCACAAATGCCACAAATTGGTTTTGGCTTCAACAATGGGAATTTATTAGCTCATTGTTTTAAGGCTAAGAGAAGTCCAATATGTAGATATTGGCAAGGTTGCTTTCTGCCAGAAGATTGCTGGCTTCAGGCAGTCTTTGGCGTTCTTTGGCTTTTCCATCACATGGTGATGCCATCTCTTTTCTTTGCTTCTGTGACTTCTGGGTCTTTAACTAAAAATAACATCTTGAAGAGGTTCGTTTTTTCACAAAGGGTTCACACCCACAAGGATGCGGATTAGGTTTAGGAACATGTCTAAATTGGCATACATAATTCAAGCTACCACAGCAGACATTCACTGTGTACTGAAGTGAAATAGAAGAAAGGAAGTTGGGGGCGACTTCCGGGAAGATGGCGGACTAGTAAGACACGGGAATCTCTTCTCCAGAAAAATAGCTAGAGGACAAGCTGAAACAGCCCCGAAAAAGATCTTCTAGGGTTTAGGTCACCAGGTGAAGGTTGCACACCACCCAGAGGAGAGAGGGACAGAAGAGGGAAATCGCGACTACAGAACTGTGAGTTGGAACCAGCAGCAGCTGCTGCTGTCAGCACCCTCCCCGACACTCTTCAGAATTCTCTGGCCCCTGGGCCTGCACCACAGACAAAGGGGGCTTCAGGGATCTGCCACTCCCGGAAAGGGGAGAGAGAGGGACATAGCCTTAGGCTGACTCAGGTTCTGACCTGAAATTTGGGCTGCGGAGCCCCACGGACCCTTCCACACGGCGGTTTGCCCTGGGAGCCTGGAAAGGACTGGAGAAATCCGATCCTCGCAACCTCCCTCTCTCCTAGCCTGGACTAATTGGTGAGGACCCCACAGGAGAGGGGAGAGAGAGCCTGGGGCTGACCCTGCTTTGGACTCCCAGGTTTGGTCTGCCCTGTCCCTTCCAGGCCGGGTGGGGCTGCGCATTGTTTGCCTTGGAGCCTGCAAGGGGCTAAAGATATACAAACCTCCCAATCTCCTCTACTGACAGGGACTGATTGTTGAGGACGCAGAGGGGAGTGGAAATATTTCCTAGCTGGGAAAAGAGGGGCGCTACGAGAGAAGTCTGGAGAACTGTCTCAGAAAGTTTGAATCACAGGGCTCTTAGCCCCCAGACAGGAAGCTCCATCACATTGATCTGGTCTGTGTCACAACAAATACGCTCGACCAGGCATTGAATTGAGAGCAGCCAACAAGCGCCATCTCCTGGCAGACCAAGGAAGTACACATAAGAAAATTAATAAGTAAGAGATGCTTTTCCTGGCCTCTATAGCCTCCCTGCCCAAGGCCCTAGGAAACGACTCTACAACCAATTACTGGGTCCAGTGCCCAGTTTTGAGCAACCAGCAGAACAATCCTAACAATCAAGGTTGAGACAAAAATCAAAGAGGGGTGGTAACTCACAGCCGCCTGCCACTAAAACCCCATAAAAGAGAAAGAGATAGAGTATCTAAGTAAAATACAACCTAACCAGATGCCTAAGCACCAGCAAAAAATTACAAGCCATACTAAGAAAATAGAAGACATGGCCAAAGAAAAGGAATACAGCAAAGTCCCAGAAGAGATGCAGAATTTGAGAGAATTAATCAGTGAGATGAGCACACATTTCCAAAATCAAATTAATGAGATGAAAGAGAATATAGTTAAAGAGATCAATGACATCAAGAAGTCATTGTGCAAACGTAAAGAATTTGAAATCATGAACAGAAAAGTAGCGGAGTTCATGGGAATGAAAGATACAATAGGTGAAGTAAAAAATACATTTGAAGCATACAACAGCAGACTCGAAATGATAGAAGAAAGAATAAGTGATACTGAAGACAGAGCAGCTAAAATTGAAGAGAGAAAAGAACAGAGAGAGAAAAGAATGGAAAAAATTGGGCAGGGGCTCAGAGAGTTGAATGACAACACAAAACGCAAGAACATACGTGTCATTGGAGAACCAGAAGGAGAAGAGAAAGGAAAAGGGGCAGAAAGAGTATTTGAGGAAATAATAGCTAAAAATTTCCCAACTCTCACGAAAGAAACGAACTTTCATGTCCAAGAAGCACACCATAGCCCAATAAGAATAAATCCAAATAGACTTACGCCAAGACACATATTATTCAGAATGTCAAATGTAAAAGATAAAGAGAAAATGCTCAGAGCAGCAAGAGAGAAGCAAACGATCACGTACAAAGGACGTCCAGTAAGACTTTGTGCAGATTTCTCTTCAGACACCATGGAGGCGAGAAGACAGTGGTATGATACAATTAGGAAACTGAAAGAGAAAAACTGCCAGCCGAGAATTCTTTACCCAGCAAAACTGTCCTTCAAATATGAAGGTGAATGTAAAGTATTCACAAACAAACAGAAACTAAGAGAGTTTGCAAAAAAGAATCCACCTTTGCAGGAAATATTAAAGGAAGCCTTAGAACCTGAAAGAAAAAGACAGGAGAGAGAGGCTTGGAGGAGAGTATAGAAGAAAGAAAAGCAGAAAGGATAACCAAAAGAGTAAAAAGAGAGACAAAAACATGATGACATATGAAAACCCAAGAATAAAATGGAGGAAATAAATAGTGCATTTTCAGTAATATCATTGAATGTGAATGGATTAAATTCCCCAATCAAAAGATACAGGCTGACAGAATGGATAAAAAAACATGATCCATCCATATGCTGCTTACAAGAAACTCACCTCAGACACAAGGATACAAGCCGGCTGAAAGTAAAAGGTTGGAAAAAGATACTCTACGCGAATAGTAAACAGAAAAGAGCAGGGGTAGCTATACTAATATCAGACAAATCAGACTTCAAATGCAAAAAAGTGATAAGAGATGCGGAAGGCCATTATATATTAATAAAAGGGATGATCCTCCAGGAAGATATAGCAGTCATAAATATCTACACACCTAACCAGGGTGCCCCAAAATATATGAGACAAACTCTGGCAAAACTGAAGGGAGAAATAGACATTTTTACAATAATCGTCAGGGACTTCAACACCCCTCTCACATCATTAGATAGAACAACTAGACAGAAGATCAACAAGGAAACAGAAAACTTGAACAATA
>JAKSZT010040190.1:814433-838486 GCA_026826555.1 Tolypeutes matacus
CATATCAAAAGACTTATACATCACAACCAAGTGGGATTTATTCCTGGTATGCAAGGCTGGTTCAACATAAGAAAATCAATCAATGTAATACACCACATTAACAAATTGAAGAAAAAAAAACACAAAAGAAAAAGTAGATAAATGGGACCTCCTGAAAATTAAACACTTTTGCACCTCACAGGAATTTGTCAGAAGGGTGAAAAGGCAGCCGACTCAATGGGAAAAAATATTTGGAAATCACATATCCTATAAGGGTTTAATATCCAGGATATATAAAGAGATGTTACAGTTCAACAATAAAAAGACAAATGACCCAATTAAACAATGGGCCAAAGACTTGAATAGACATTTCTCTGAAGAAGAAATACAAATGGCAAAAAAACACATGAAGAAATGCTCAACATCACTCATGATTAGGGAGATGCAAATCAAAACTACAATGAGATATCATTTCACACCTATCAGAATGGCCACTATTAAAAAGACAGAGAACTACAAGTGTTGGAGAGGATGTGGAGAGATAGGAACACTTCTTCACTGTTGGTGGGAATGCAGGATGGTACAGCCACTGTGGAGGACTGTTTGGCAGTTCCTAAAGAAGTTGAATATAGACTTGCCTAGTGACCCAGCAATACCACTACTGGGTATATACCCAGAAGAACTGAGAGCAGTGACACGAACAGACATCTGCACACCGATGTTCATAGCCACATTATTCACCATTGCCAAAAGTTGGAAACAACCCAGGTGTCCATCAACAGATGAATGGATAAACAAACTTTGGTCTAGTCACACGATGGAATATTATGCAGCTGTAAGAAGAAATGAAGTCATAAAGCATATGGCAACGTGGATGAACCTGGAGGACATTATGTTGAGTGAAGCAAGCCAGACACAAAAGGACAAATACTGTATGAATGCGTTACTATGAACCAAATATATTGTGTAACATATTGTTTGATTCACACACAAAAAAAAACAAAAAAACAAAAAACCAAACAACAAAAAAATTTACATGTATCCCTTACATTTAATTGAGAAATGTATATATTTATTCATCTGTGTTTACTTTTTAGTTTTTTATTGCTTATGTTTTCAATTATTAAATGTACAAAATAAAGTTTAAAAAAAAAAAAAAAAAGGAATGAGGGAGGGAGCAGCAGAATACGAGAGGTTTCAATGCATTCCCAAAGACAGAAAGCAGATGGAGGACAGGTAATTGGCACAGTGGAGCAAAGAAAATCAGGGCCAAGGTCCTGAAGAGTGTTGCTGATGAGAGTCGTCAATCTGCCCTGCAGAACCACTGAGGGCTCAGCACATGGAGGCATCAGGCACCAGAGTAGGTGGGGATGATGGCTGCGGCTGGAAACAAGGAGGCCGTCTGAAATTCTGTACACAGAGCAGGTGATGCAGACAGACAACTAACTCTCCCTTATCTGCTTCACAGTTTTCTTTCCAGAAGAAATTGAACTAGAGACTCTGGGACACCAGGAATAGTAGAGGGAGTGTTAAGATGCATGTTCAAAATAAAGGAATCCATAAAAGTCAAAAAAAAAAAAAAAAAAAAAAAAACCTACATGAAGACAATAGCATGTAAACCATAAGTAAGGTCTTGCACTATCCAGAAAGAGAGTGTAAGTCCTAATTCACATTCTACTTCATGGGATTATAACCAAAGTAAGAACAGATTGGATAAATACAATACTAAATCCAATCACATCTCTAGTTCAAATTCCTAGGATACAAGAGTTACATAAGATAGAAGAACAAGGTAAGGACACATGAGGAAAGGGTCTATCAAATCCAGAGTGTCAGACTTTTCGTTTCCTAGGCTGCCAAAATGCAATATGCCAGAGATGGGTTGACTCTTTTTTTTTTTGGGCTTTTACAATGGGAATTTATTAGCTTACAGTTTGAGGCCGTGAAAAAGTCCAAATCAAGTCATCATAACAGCGATGCTTTCTTCCCAAAGATCAGCTGCCGGTGATCCTTGGGTCCTCTGCCACATGACAAGGCACATGGTGGTCACTGCTGGTCTCTCCCTTCTCTTCCACATTTCATCGTTTTCAGCTCCTTGCTTCCGTGGCCTTCTCTGTCTCTCTCTCTCACTCTCCTCTCAGTTATAAAGGACTGCAATAAGAAGATTAAGACCTATCCTGAATGAAGTGGTTCAATACCTTAACAGAAGTAGCCTCATCAAAACGTCCTACTTACATTGGGTCCACAGATCGGCTGGCTTTTACAAGGGGGATTTATTAACTTACAGACATAAGTTCTGAGGCTTTGAAATTGTCCAAATCAAGGCTTCATCAGGCAATGCTTTTCTTACCGGCTGCCAAAGATGCTGGACTCCTCTCTCACATGGGAAGGCAGATGGCGGAGTGTATTAGTCAGCCAAAGTGGTGCTAATGTGAAATACCAAAACTGGGTTGGTCTTTATAAAGGGTATTTATTTGGGGTAGAAGTCCACAGATACCAGGCCATAAAGCGTTAAGTTTCTTCTCTCACCACAGTCCATTGCCACGTGTCGGAGCAAGACAGCTGCCGACGTTTGCCAGGGTTCAGGCTTCTGGGGTTCCTCTCTTCCCGGGGCTGCGTTTCTCTCCAGGCTTAGCTCCTGTTTCCTCCACAAGATCAGCTGTAGACAATCAGGCGAATGGCATACTTCTTGTCTCCTGGGGCCTTCTTTCCAACATCAAAACTGCTTCTCAAAAGACTGCTTCAACTGTCCTTTGCCTTGCCTTTTATATTCGATTCCCCACCCACCAAGGGGTGGGGCTCAACGCCCTAATCCTAACCTAATAATGCCCAGATTAACAGATCAGTTTACAAGCATGATTCAATTATATTTTTGGAATTCATAATTACATCAAACTGCCACATTCCACCCTCTGAATTCCAAAAATACATTACAATATTTAAAAAAACTTAAATCAGTAACAATCCAAGTACAAAATCATATCATAATTAGTTTAAAGAAATACAGTTCATCTTGAGGCAAAGTCCTGTCTGCTATAGACCTTTGAAACTTACAAAACCATTTAACTGCTTCCAATACACAAATGGAAAGACAAAAGATAAACATTTTCAATATTATAAGGAGAAATTGGGGTGTTAAACATGAGTCATGGATCCTCTACAGTTCAGTAAACTTGCAGGGCATCCTCCATTCGATTTCAAAGTCTGAGAGTTATTTTTAAGATGTTTTCTTTTCCTTGGGGCCACATGGGAACCCACCCTTTCCACAGGCTTGCCCAAAGGCCATTTTCTTGGTTCCACCCTCATCAAGCATCTGGGTGTTGACCAAGCTTCAGACCTCACCCTCCAAGAGTATTGGGGTGATTGCCACACCTTACCCAATATTTGAGTTAGAGTCTTAGCCCCCCTAGCACAGTGAGGTGAAGACAACATTCCCCCTAACCTTTGGCATACAGGCTCAACCCTCTCAGAGCAACGAGTTGACCACCTGGCCTTCCCTAACCTTTGGCACACAGGCTCAACCCTCTCAGAGCAATGGGTTGACCACCTGGCCTTCTCTAATCTATAGGGGACAGGTACACCCCTCTCAGACCAATGGGGTGTTGACCTTAACCACCATAATCTTTGAGGAATGTGCTCCAACCTCTCTGCACCCTGGGGTGGCAAAACTCTTCCTGAACATCGGGTGGGGACATCCACCCTCTTCAACTGCTGGGGAAAACTCATCCTCTCTGCACCATTGGCCATCAAAACTTTCTCAGAACATCGGGTAGGAACAGCCACCCTCTTCAAATGCAGGGGCAAACTCACCCTCTCTGTGCACATGGGTGGGGTTCCTCTCTTGGCCCAAGGAGATGTCTTAAGTCCAGATCTCTGCTTCCACGGTTTTCTTCTTAAAGCTGATTCTCCTTCAATCTCTCCTTTCCATGTCCTCTTTTATCCAAGCTGACAGTGGTTTTGTTCATACAGCTCTCTCAAAAACTTTGTTGGTTTAGCATGCAGGAAGCAGGGGTCCAAGCCATCAGACAGTAAGACTTTCCACAAGTCTTTCCGAGATAACTGCATCTTCAATTCTGAGTTATGAGTTCCAAATTTAGTAAAGTCTTCAAATAGGGCATTTTCATCTGGGAATTTGATTTCCAAAAACTTGGAAGTTCCAGAATCAGTTTCTGTTTTCTTTTCTTTTTTTTTTTTTAAGATTTTTATTTATTTATTCATTTATCCCCCCCTTGCTGCTTGTGCTCGCTGGGTCAGCTAACCACGCCGTCGGGCGGGCTTGCCTTCACCAGGAGGCCCTGGGTTCCGGGGCCTCCCATATGGTAAACGGGAGCCCTACTGATTGAGCCACAGCCGCTTCCCAGTTTCTGTTTTCTTTGTGCCCAAAAGTTCAGTCCTTAGTGTATTTCTCTCATCTAGTATTTTGCTATAAGCTGCAAGGAGAAGCCAAGCCACATTCTCCGAGTTTACCTTGGAAAGTTCTTTAGCTAAATGCTCTGGTTTGCCATTTTTAAATTTTGTCTTCCATATAACACCAGGAGTTAATCTTGTTAAGTTCTCTGCAACTTTAAAACATGGATTGCCTTTCCTGCAGTTTCCAATAAAAGTTTCATCATTTACTTCTAAGGCATCATAGAAAGTCTCTTTAGCGTCCATATTGCTATCAACAGTTTCTTCAAAGAGAAATTGGCCTTTTGCATCAAGCATTTCACAATTCCTCCAAAAAATACCCCTTACCCATTTATAAAACCGTTCCAACATTTTGGTAATTACAAAAGCACTTCCCCACTCCTCGGTACCAAATTCTGTATTAGTCAGCCAAAGGGGTGCTAATGTAAAATACCAAAAATGGGTTCGTTTTTATAAAGGGTATTTATTTGGGGTAGAAGTCCACAGATACCAGGCCATAAAGCGTTAAGTTTCTTCTCTCACCACAGTCCATTGCCACATGTTAGAGCAAGACAGCTGCCGGCGTTTGCCAGGGTTCAGGCTTCTGGGGTTCCTCTCTTCCCGGGGCTGCGTTTCTCTCCGGGCTTAGCTCCTGTTTCCTCCACAAGGTCAGCTGTAGATGATCAGGCAAAGGGCTTGCTTCTCTTCTCCTGGGGCCTTCTTTCCAACATCAAAACTGCTTCTCAAAAGACTGCTTCAACTGTCCTTTGCCTTGCCTTTTATATTCGATTCCCCACCCACCAAGGGGTGGGGCTCAACGCCCTAATCTTAACCTAATTATGCCCAGATTAGCAGATCAGTTTACACGCATGATCCAATTATATTTTTGGAATTCATAATTACATCAAACTGCCACAACCCTAATCAAAGGAAGATCTCACCTACAATAGGTTTACACCCACAGGAGTGAATTAGCCCTAAATACATGATTTTACTGGGGTCTGTAAAAGCCTCACACTACCACAGGGACACTCTGTGATGAAACTGGCTTGGCTTCTTAAAAACCTCAATGTCTTCTTAAAAAATAAGGAACTGATATAGAGTAAAAGAGATTAGAGAGGAAGCAGATGGGGCTCAAGCACTTCAGCACCCACTTCCCACATGGGAGGTCCCAGGCTCAGTTCCTGGTGCCTCCTAAAGAAGGCAAACAAGAGCAGACAGACCAGGGCGCCATCTGGGGTGGAGGCAGGGGGAGACTAAGGAGACAAAACCAAATAAGTGTATAGAACTTCATTAAATCCTAATTTGAAGTGTGAAGGAGCCGGTTGGTAACCGAACTATAACCCCTAGGCAAAGGGATCCTGAGCCAACCAATAAGATAAGAAATGTTTCAACCAATAGGATCCATTACTCTAATTAATAAACAGCCAATCAACACCTCCCAGTTAGGAGCCCTTACTAATATAAAATGCTAATCTAGTCTCCAAAGCCTAACCAATGCCCTGGCATGGAGCCACTGATTAGCCAATCAGAGCATGGTAACTTGGGCTCCACCCCCAGGGGCTGTGGCACACTGAACCTATATCAAGCACAGTCCCAAAGCCCTGAGCATGCTTCCACCGTGGTCCTGGCCAGACAACACTGAGCCGAGCTGTTCTCCTCCGTCTTCGCCCCAGGAGCGCTTCCATGGACACCTCGGCCGGGCTTGAGCTGTAACACAGGGTGCTTCCACTGACATCCTGATCAGGTTCGAGCTGCAACACTGATCCGTAATCAAATAAATGTTTCACTATACTGAGGTCAGTTTCTTCATTCTGAAGTCCCTCCGAACTGAAGAATAAAAGTGGTGATAACAAAATGTATGTTTGTATATCTAAAGAAATAGGTATCTAGAAAAGTAGGTTTAAACACAAAAAGACATTTACTTTTTATAGTTATTATTCATCTAGCTACAAAAGATATTTAGAAACAATTTTGGAAATCCAAACATGAACTAAATGTTAGACATTTGAGAACAATTTGATTTTAAGATATTTTTTGTTATCTAGGGTAACATTCTTATTACTAGTAGAAACAAGCTGAAAAATTAGGGGTGGAATGTCATGCTTGCCAGTTTCCTCAAGAAAATCTTTTGAGATTTTAATTTGCACTAGTAAGAACTATGACCCACAAAAATTCAAGGATGCAGGGTAGTCCAAAGAAATGCAGACAATGCTGTGTTATGATGAATTGATTAAGGAGTACGTCAGTAGTTGCAGAGTGGTTGGGAGGTTCGTGCAAAGTGCAGAAGACATGGCAGCTTAAGGGATGGAGGCAGAGAAAATGGAGAGAAATGGATGCATTCAAACAATATTTTGAAGATAAATTCAATAGGATTTTTTTTTTTTTTTTTCTGAAATGAGTGTCTTTATCGCTTGTACCGTAAAAATACAAGGATCAGAGAGAGGCCAACGGGCATGGGGGAGAATTGTCTGATAAACGACATACACACACAAAAAGGAGAAAAGACACCCCATCCCACCTCACCCCCGGTGCCCTTCTGTGAACTGCCTAGTGCACGAGGTGGGGTGAGGGAATCAAAACCATTAAAGCTAAATGCCAAACACCTGGAGATGTTG
This sequence comes from Tolypeutes matacus, assembly GCA_026826555.1. Classification (NCBI taxonomy): domain Eukaryota; kingdom Metazoa; phylum Chordata; class Mammalia; order Cingulata; family Chlamyphoridae; genus Tolypeutes; species Tolypeutes matacus. The sequence continues at coordinate 821,417 of JAKSZT010040190.1, forward strand.
GGTGTGTGGGAGGGGGAGCAGTGAGCCGGGCAGCAGGTGGGTCCCAGGCAGTACGCCGAGCCTCTGCTTGGGGTCCTTCTTAGGGACTTGGCATCAGGGCTGATGTCTGAAATTCAAGACCTCCCATGTGGGAAGTGGATGCTCAAGTGCTTGAGCTACATCCACTTCCTCTTTCATCTCTTTTAATCTATAACCTTGTACGTGGGAAGCAGGAGCACAGCCACTGAGCTACACTCGCTCCCTCGATATAATTTTGATGGCTTTTATGTGAGGGCGAAGAATGGGGATTCATAAGTTTCTGGCTGAACAACTGGATAAAGGGGGACATTGGAAGATCAGAATTGGGGAGGAAAGGTCATGAGTTTGGCTTTGGACATGTTGAGTTTGAAGTGCCTTTGTGACATATCTAAGAGTAGAAAGATCAACAATCATTGCTTTCAGAGACAAAACTATGGGGATATGAACTTGAGACATATCAGTGAGTAAAATAAAAACGAGCTACAATAAACTTCTACCAAAAAGTTAGAAGAGCTATTAAGACCTGTTGCTCTGTAAAATGTGAGATATTGCAGCTTTTTGGAAAGCAGTCTAACAGCATCTATTATTAAAATACGTATATTCTTCCACCCAGCAACCCTACCTGTGAGAATCTATCCCCTAGAAAACAATTAATTGGTGTAGAATACATCATGTATAAGAAAGTTTGTTGCAGACTTATTTATGACCAAAACTAGAAATATATCGTAGTATGCATGCTGAAAATAGATTAGCCATTAAAATTAACACATTATGACCATTCAAATGATGTTTAAGAACTATTCCAGACGAATCGGAAGGATTGCTAGTAGGACTATAGAGGTATAAATACAACATGCAAGAAAATGTATATAGAATATAGCCCTATTTTTATAAAATATACAATTACACCCTCCCATACACACACACACACAGATATGTATATCATTAGCAAATATTTGATCGATATTTACTGTGCTCCGGGGGCTCTTTACATGTTAACCATTCAATAGCCACGATATCTCTCGGTTTACATATAATTATCCTCATTTTGCAGTTAAGGAAAATGAGACACGGAGAGATTAAGTAACATCAGTCTTACGACAAAGCTCTCAAGGTTTCCGGTCTAGCTCAGAAGCCAAGCTCTTAAGCACTACTCTGTGTTTGCATATGCATATGCCGCGTAGGTGTGCTTGTGTGTCATCAGTCATCCTAGGAGCAGGGAGGAAACTCGGCTCATATGAGACGCCCACTGAGGCTGACTAGGTTGGGGGAATGGGAAGGCTGTAATTCGGATAGAGGGAGAGGGAGAGAGGGAAATAAAGACAGGCAAAATTTAAAAAATAAAAAAAAAAAGGAGAAGAAGAAGAAGATTAGAATCCCTAGACGCGGCACCACCCCTGGACTGCCTGGGGCTGGGCCGGCAGCGCGGTTTGCTGCGGGATTTCCGGGAACGCGGCCCCCTCGGCGCGCGGGCAGAGGAGCACGGCGGGGGGAGCAAACCACAGAGACGCGGGTTCCTAGAGGGGCGTGGCCGCGCTTCCGGGACGATGGCGGAGCCCTGGGGAGACGTTTTCTGGGCTTCGAGGTGAGGGCAAGGGCGGCCCCGGGTCGCCCCGGGCCGGCTCCAAGCTGGATGTGGGCACTCCCATTCCAGCCCCGGCTGCGGGTCGCAAATTCTCCTAGAGAGACCCCTGACTGGGCGCTAGTGAGGATGGACGGGGCTCCGTGCCCGACCCCATCCCGGAGTGCCCCACCCCGGCCAGGCCCATCTCGGCGACTCGGACTCGGGCTCCTCTTCTCCGGAAGTTTCAGAGAAGCAGCGGACTCCTGAATGTGTGTAAGAGGCATGACTTTCTTGGAATCTGGTGGGTCCTAGACACATAGAGAACGGGGAAACTTTTAGCCAATCCTTGGGGGTTAGAAGTGTTTTCAAAATCAAAGTTGGCGGGATTTTAAAAAGGCGATATGATATATTGGATGCCGAACACCCCAGAAGTCTGCGGCAGCTCCATACCATATTCAAACACACTACTATTTCTGTATTTTAAAATATGAATAGTCACTCTATGCCTATAAATAGTTCCATGTCATTTCAAGCTAGGTTTTGTCATAAAATCAATTTATGTCACTTCGGATAATATTGCCGCCAAATGACTTGTGAAAGTACTCTTGGTTTTCATAGTTTTGGGGATTTCAAAATTAGGGAAAAGGGATTGTGGGCCTATTCTAATGTTCTCACTGCTTTATTTCTCTAATCATATTTGTCATACAGTATAAAGGAAACAATTCCTGAGCAAGTTTTGAGACAGTCTTAAATGTAATGCCTTCTGTTATTCTTTTTTTTTTCCCAACAGATATTTATTGATTACCTACTATGTACCAGACACTAATCTAGACATTGGAAATACTGCAGTGTACAAAATAGATAAAGCACCTGCTCTTAACTGCACTTATGCTATTGTGGATTATCAAACACAAATATAGTGTCAAGTGGTGGTGAGTGTTACAAAGAAAAATATAGTAGGATAAGAGAATAGTGGTGGGAAAACCACTTAAATTGGGATGGGCTAGAAATACCCCTTTGAGGAAATGTTTGTAAACATACTTTTATGAAGCAAAGGACTTTCTCATGAAAATATATTGGGAAGAGCATTCCAAGGAAGGTGAAGGCCCTCAGATGTAATGTATTTGACATGTCTTAAATAGAAAAGGATTTAATTGGAGTAGAGTGAGCACAGGAAATATTGGTAGGAAAAGAGCTATTTTTTTTCATTTCCAAAATTGAGTCATATAAATTCCCATTACCAAGAATGGCAAATTCGCAAATCATTTGCAACACTGTGACAGTTTGATATAATTATGAATTCCAAAAATATAATTGAATCATGCTTGTAAACTGATCTGTTAATCTGGGCATGATTAGGTTAGGATTAGAGCATTGAGCCCCACCCCTTGGTGGGTGGGGAATTGAATATAAAAGGCAAGGCAAAGGACAGTTGAAGCTCTCTTTTGAGAAGCAGTTTGATGTTGGAAAGAAGGCTCCAGGAGAAGAGAAGCAAGCCGTTTGCCTGATCATCTACAGCTGACCTTGTGGAGGAAACAGGAGCTAAGCCCGGAGAGAAACGCAGCCCCGGGAAGAGAGGAACCCCAGAAGCCTGAACCCTGGCAAACGCCGGCAGCTGTCTTGCTCTAACATGTGGCAATGGACTGTGGTGAGAGAAGAAACTTAACGCTTTATGGCCTGGTATCTGTGGACTTCTACCCCAAATAAATACCCTTTATAAAGACCAACCCATTTTTGGTATTTTACATTAGCACCCCTTTGGCTAACTAATACAAACACTATCAGCTAAATTTCAAATAACCTTTTCCATTTTCTTTTCTTAAAGTGGCTTGGGAATTGGTCTTTATAGTACATGTAGATGTTTTGGGGATTCTTTTTAGTAACTGATGGGAATTTTTCATCTTATATTTTTTTGAAGGGGAATCTTCCTGGAGTATTAACCCACATACAGGAAACTCCTCTCCTGAATGAAAATGGCTACAGATTTTGTCGTCCAGAATGGAGAGGAACAGGAGGGACCTGTGATAGTTAAAATGGAGGAAGATAAGTTCTTTGTACAGGAGATTGACCTGCAGCAGAACAGCCAGTCCAGTCAGGAGGTCTTCTGTAAACGCTTTCGACAGCTCTGCTACCGGGAGACACCAGGTCCCAGGGGGGCTCTAAGCCAACTCTGGGAACTTTGTCATAAGTGGCTGAGGCCAGAGAATCACACCAAGGAGCACATCCTGGAGCTTCTGGTGCTGGAGCAGTTCCTGACCATCCTGCCTGAGGAGCTTCAGTCTTGGGTACAGGAACATTATCCGTTGAATGGAAATGAAGCTGTATCTTTACTGGAGGATTTGGAGAGAGAACTTGATGACCCAGGATTTCAGGTGGGAAAGGGAGTTGTGTTCTGTGGTGGCAAAGTTCAGCATTTATTGGTTAGGTCAAATAGGAAGACAGGGCAAAGTTACTGGCTTTTGTCCCAATCAGGCTTGATTGGTTCTATAGTTCTGTCAGTTTCTTTTCTGTTTCCTCTGTGCTCCTAAGCCCATTGAGTCCTCTTTCCTGTCCCATTTCCATGGGAGATGTTTTCTGAGGTTGTAACTCTAGTTCTCATAGTGGTTTCCTCCCAAGCCCAGTGGTCCCTAATTGTCTCCAGGGCACATCCCAAGCAGATGGACAGGAAGTGCTCTTGGAGGAGGTGATATCTCTGGGAGCCACACAGCAGTCACCAAGTTATCAACTCCAGCACATGGAGACCCTGCTTGAGCATGACTCTTTGGAACCCCATTCCCTGCAAGAAAGAGGTGAGGAGGAAGAGGAGGAATCTCTCTGGGTAGGTGGGTTAGGGTAGGGGGTCTCCTGCTTGCTATCCTTTATAGCATTATCATTAGGTCTCTAGCCCTGACTCTCCCCTAAAAATTTCCCTGATTCATCTTTTGCTTTATGAAGTACAACCTTTATCCTTGGACTTTAAGGAAAAGATTTCTAGGCTTTTTTCACACACCTATATTTGCTTCTCATTTAAAGCATTAAATTATCACATTATTATGTTGCTTTTTTTATACGCCACTCCTTCACAGTGACTTCTTAAATGTCTTCTTTGTGTCCAGCCTCTATCCCTTTAAGTTTTCTCAACCCATCAGTGATAAACTCATCCTCTAAACCTCTCATGTTTCTCCTGTCTTCTTCCACTTGAAATTCTTTACTCTCTTCATGTCAGTACCTTCCCCTACATGTCACTCAGGTATAGATTAGGTGCCCTGTTTTCTTTCCACATTTTCTGCATCTCAAATGTGCTTTCCATTTATCAAGCATCCCCCTTTTAAATTCCTGATCCCTTCAGAATCTATCTCTAAAAAGCAGGAATAAAGAGACGAAGAAAGTGAAGAAATCAGTCCCTGTCTAGTATTTCCTTTGGAATCTCTATTTTTTTCCTTTACACTAAATCTTACTAAAATGGATTTTTTTATTGTGTTTATAGAGGAATACTGCTACTTGTTTATATAAAGGAATTACTGGATTACCCTTGAATCTGCAAACAGTGTCCTATTTTGGGCAAGACGAAGACAAAGGGTTTTCATTCCAAATAATAGAATATATACTCTATAGTTTATCCTTTATGCTATCATTGCAATTGAATGCAATTTAAAGTACTCTATTTTTTTTTTTTTTTTAACCGGGAGGTCCCGGGGATCAAACCCGGGTCCCTCCATATGGGAGACGGACGCCCAACCAGTTGAGCCACATCCGACCCCTAAAGTACTCTTATACACTTAGGCAAAAGTATACCCTAGGATGGCGGCACGGCATAGATGTGCTTCAGGAAAGAAAGAAGTACTCTCTTTTAGCACAGCTCCCATATAAGAAGTCGGTTTTTCAGGGACCGAATGACTGAGGGATTAGCTGTCACTGCTGCTGAGTCAGCTATTAAAATCTGTTGAATTTACAGAGCTATTGTTTTGATAAGATTAGCTACTGTACTTGCAAGTGGACAGATCTTGAATACCCCCTTCTAAGGGAGAACTAAAACCACCAAATGTGATAACTCTTGAAGGGTAACAACAGCACTTCAAGCCATGAACATGTAAGACTTGGGGGCGGCAATATGGTATTTTAAACAATTATGGCTGGTGAACCACCTGAAATGCTGCTCTTTCCTGTTCTTTCTTACACTTTTCCTACATCTTTTCACCCTTCAATTCACCTCTCTTTTACCTCTTGGGAATCTCTCTTCCCTTTTTTCTGTCCATCTACTCTCCTAATCATAGACATCATTTCTTTCTAATCCCTCCCCCACCCCCACCCTCAAACTTGTATTTCCTAGATATCAATGCCGGGGTAGAGGAAGCAGAGAGAAGGGTTTGATCAGAAATGATGGGCCACGACGTTGCCTTCAGCGAGACCCTGCCACCAGTCCTGCGTCTGAGTGATCGGCGATTACAAACACACCAGGATGGTGTGGTCCCTGGGTGGCACCATCTGGTGATGGGGTGGGAACTCAGCACCGCGAGCTCACTGTGCCCCACGTGCAGCCCCGCAGCCCCACTGCTCGCTCTCCTCAGGCGCTGGACGGAGAAGAAGGAGCCGTGTCTTCCGAATTGGGTGAGCTGGGTCACGCTGAGGGCTGCCCACTTTCCCTCCCAGGGCCTCACTTCTCCCCAGCCGAGTGAGAGGTGCCCTGGACGGTTTCTGGCTCCCCGGTCCCAGCAGGTGGAGCTTCCCGCGCAAGATCGCCGCTGAGCTGTAGCCGCACAACCAGCCTTCCCACGCCAGGCGGGCCTGGAAAGGGAGGAGCAGGGGCCACGGAGTTCAAGGGAAAGGAAAATGAGGCACAGAGGGGCGACTATGCCTGAGCTCATACAGCCAGCGTGTAGTAGAGTCAACATGGAAAGCCAGGCATGCAGACTCCAGAGACTGCAGGTAAACGGCCCTCGTTGCCACAGGCTGCCCAGAGAAGGCGTCTTCATTCCCATTTTATAGTGGAAGCAGCTGAGGCCTGCTTATTTGCTGAGAAGAATTTTGACAGTGCTTCAAAGATTCCATTACGGGAAGCGGCTGTGGCTCAATCAGTGGGGCTCCCGTTTGCCATGTGGGAGGCCCCGGGTTCGGTTCCCGGGGCCTCCTGGTGAAGGCAAAGCCCGCCTGCACGGCATGGTTGGCTGACCCGGCGAGCATAGGCAGCAAGGGGGGGATGGATGAATAAATAAATAAAATCTTTAAAAAAAAATAAAAAATAAAAAATAAAGATTCCATTAGGCCCCAGGACTTGAGGAAACAGCTTCTTTTCTTCCACACCATCTTTAACCACACATCACGCATAACATGTGGTAGAGCACAAATTACTATGGACAATCATAAGATGCATCAAACTAATCATAAGAAAAAGCAATGATTTAATCTTTTGCAAAATCCAGAGTGTGATATCATCAGGGAAGACATCATTTTAATCACTGACTATAGACGCTGACAGAAAAAATTCTGGAATATCTTCTAAATATCCTCTCAGGTAAACTTTTGGCAGTGCTCAAAATACGGAGTTCCCTGGGAGTTTCTCCAGTATTGTGAAGTTTTGTCCTCCAGTGACTGAAAGGACTACTTTATTCAAACTTTTCGCTGCCATTACAGAATCTTCTTAATATATCCTGAGATTATTATTATATGCTGCATAGAAGTGCACTCTGCAAAGTCTACACATAAAAACATAAGCTTTGCATGAATCTGATTGAAGTGTCACTAAAGTTGAGACAGGGTCTTCATAGTTCCTTTGATTAGTGTTCTCAGTCATAGAACACATTGAGGAAGTTGAGCCGCTGTTGTTTGCAACGTACCCGGGTCTAACCTTGATATATAAGGGAGCCTCACCGGATTTGTGTCTTGGCTGTCATCTTCAGCTGCCTTACAAGAAAACATGTTTTAAAGAGGAGTATTTTCAAGAGTGTCCCACTGCTATTGAAGTGCAAGAAGTTAGACTGATGTAGCTGGAAGATGGCCTCCAAGCTTCTACTCATACCTGAGCCCAATAAAATCGTTGTTCATTTCATGTACACACCTGTGTCACCAGTCTAAAACAGGCCATCTTTTAATGGAGCTAGACAAGACTTAAAACATCTTTTAATGATTCTCTGATTTCTTATTTGCTATTAGGAAGAACTCTCTTGTCAAACTTTATGTATCTATATGAAAAGAGAGAGAAAGAGAAGAAAGCACAACTTCCCCCAGTCTCCCTACAAACTCCTCCTCCAGTGTGAAGTCAAGGTATCTGTGCACACTATTCTTCATATGCCTCCAAACATATATTCATATTTATATGAATATATACATTAATATACATGTATATGTTGCACATTTTTTCCTGCAAATGTATCGCTTAACTCTTTATCATGGATAATCCAGCTGGTCCATACACAGATATATAACTTAATCTCTTAAGTGTCTGTATGCTTTTCCAAATATATGGATGTACCACAATAAAAAAAAAAAAAGAAATGATGGGTCACATTTAACAGAAAAGGAAAAGAAAATCCTGGGTAGGGGTCAAGATGCAGATACCGTATATAAGAATTTACGATCAGCTGCTAGTAACAGAGATCTGAAAAATACGTGGGTATATTCCTCTCGTGTAAAAGAAGTCTGAAGGCAGAGAGTCTGGGATTGTTGCTTTTGCTTTATGGAAACTTCAGGGATCCAGGCGTCCTCTGCCAACAGCTGCTCTTTTCTTCCCGTGCCTGCTGAAGCTCATGGCATCTCTCAGGAGGGTTCTCATAATGCAACGTTTCCTCTCAAATCGAATTGACCAGAATTTAGTCACATGACCACACTCGGCCACGAGGATGGCTGGGAAGTGTAATCTTTATTCCAGGTGCTGAAGCACGCAGATAAAGCTTGGCGTTCTGTTACTTAAGAAAAGGGAAAAAATAGAGAGTTAGTATGGTCCCAAATAAAGGGATCATATTTTGAATTCTGAAGTGCCCATAACTGTCAAATGTGTGTTGAAAGATCAGTGGGTGAATGAATGATAAGGGGTGCAGCGAATCAAATTAGAACTAGGGGATACAGTGGTGTTATAGGGATATTATGAGGGGAAGAATAGAGCAAGAGAAGGAAAAGTGGAATGTGGGGAACAAGAATAGGTAAAACCCTGAGTTAGAGGTCCCTTAACCTCACCAAACTTCCCTTTAAGAAAAAAAAAAAAAAAAGCCTTAAGAAAAATAAGTGAATATAGTTTAAATTAGTTTTAAAATGGTATCACCAGATAGTTTTAAAGAAAAAATTCCCCCAGAATCCTACCTCCATAATTTAAGAATTATTTTCATTGCTTCATGTTGTCTGTTTAGGGAGATTTATATAATTATATAAATAGAAAAATAATTTTTACATAATTATAATCAGTACATTTAGGATTTTCTGATGTTTATCACTCTTATTTTTTAAAATACTAATGACTATATCATATTTATAATTTTATGGCTTGTGTAATAATTTTAGGTCAATGCTTTTTTAAGAAAAATATAAGGCCACCTTTATCTCTATTTGGGAAACATTTTACATAAAAGGGAATAGTTGAGTAAGAAGCTTGTCAAATATATATATATAAACTTCATTTTTATCTAAGGATTTTCATTGACTAGAATTTATGTCCTTTGATACTGTATTAAATTTGCAGCCAAAGAAATGGCCCCTTTGAAGCCCACGTGCCTGGGGGTTAACTGATCTCTGAAAGTCAAGGAAACTAGCTGATCAGGAGACCTGGTTTGCACCCTGAAGGAGTTCAGTTGAAGGCCGTGACTCGAGACAGAAAGCAGGCTGCTTTCTTACGTATGGGACAGGCATCTCTAGTCTCGAGACACTAAGCTAAGATCTGGTACGAGCCTGGCGGAGAAGCATTCTGTGCTTCAAGGAGTGTATCCGGTGTAGGTCAGATAATGATTAACAAGGTCTCTTACATGCAGGGATGCAAGGGGAGCTGAACCATTAGCCCCAAAGACTTGCTGACTTCAGTGACGTGTGTCACGTGTCTATTACCTTTGCACATGCGCACACGCACTTTCTTTGTTTTAAAGCTAAATAAAAGCCACAATGTTTTATGCAGCGGGACTCTCTTCTCCCCTTGGATGGAGGGTCCCCTGACCCCGGCTAGCTCTTGTTTATTTCTCATCCGCGGCACCGTTTTCACGGACCTAGTTCCTGACCATCAACAGGACCCTGGCTCTGCTGACCTCTGCAAGGTACTTCATTTCTCTGAGCCTTGTTTTTTTTTTCGACTATAAAATAAGTGATTTGGATTTAAAAAAACACTTTTAATTTAAATATAAAAGTACAAAGTCATAGGTTTACAGCTAAATGAAATACCACAAAGTGAAACGCTCACACAACCACCACCAAGGTTGAGAAAAGAAACATCACCAGTTCCCCAGAAGGCCCCTCGTGCTCCCTCCCAAACTCTATTCCTTTCCTCCTCTCTGCTGTGACTTATCACACTAGAGATGAGCAGTGCCTGTTGTGAACTTTATATAAATGGAATAATGAAGTATGTATATATTTGTGTGTCTAGCTTCTTTAATTTATTATTATGTTTGTGAAGTTTATCATTGTGGCAGGTAGCTGTAGTTCACTCGTTTTCATTGCTGTGTATTATTCCATTGCATGAATAGACCTCAATTTTTTAAGTCTGTTCTACTGTTAATGGACATCTGGTTGTTTCCAATTTAAAGCTATCACAAAATATGCTGCTAAAACATATCTTTAGTTGCATGCACATATGCATTTCTGGTGGCTGTATAACTAGAGGTGAAGCTGCCAGGTCATAGATTATGCATGTGTTCAAATTTAGTAGATATGCCAAAGAATTTTCCAAAATGGTTTTGCCAGTTTCCACCCGCATCAGCAGTGTTTGAGAATTCCAAGTCCTCTATAATCCTTGCCAACAGGTGGCACCATGAATTTTTAGCAGGGATTTCAGCATTGGGTTTGTGGTCCCGTAAGAAATACCTAATGAGCTATCATATTGGCAAAATTCAGAAGCTTTGAAACAAACTGTTAGTGAGACTGTGGGAAAACAAGCGCTTTCACACATTGCCAATGCGAATGCAGAGTGATACAGTGTCTACAAAGTTAACTCCCTTCCCCTCTGTTCATTGCAGCATTATTTGTTAAATCCGAAATTGGAAACAACCCAAATGTTCATCCCTAAGAGATGAGTTTAATAAACCATGGTCCAGCCACACAAAGGAGTACTATGCAACTACAAAAAAAAGAAAAAAGAGGATTTCAATGAACATATTTAGGATGATTTCCAGGCTACTTCGTTAAGTGATAAAGCAAGGTACAAAAGATATATATGATAACTTGTAAGGAGTTAAATGCTTATTTTGGGAGAAAAAAAGGGGGGCAGGGACACAGGATAAATAAAAATAATGAAAATGGGGCATGAGTGTATATAGGGTATAGAGGTGGGAGCAAAACTCTCCTGAAATACCTTCCTAATATGATTTTGATTTTCACTAAGTAAATATTTTGCATATTTAAAAAGGAAAAAAAAGGGAAGTGGCTGTGGCTCAAGTGTTTGGGCTCCCATCTACCATATGGGAGGCCCTGTGTTCGGTGCCGGGTGCCCCCTGGTGAGGGCAAGCTGGCCGGCGCCCATGGAGAGCTGGCGCAGGAAGATGACCCAACAAAGGGAGACAAGCAGACACAGAGGAAACGTGCAGCGAATAGACACAGAAAGCAGACGGCGAGCACAAGTGGCAAGGAGGGAATAAATAAATAAAAGTAAATCTTTAAAAAAATAAAATGGAAAGGAGAGCAAACCCTGAACTTGAATGCAAACAAAAGTGATCCTAATCCACATAATAGGTGTGTTGTTGCTTGTGACATCAGTGGTGTAATTTTGAAACTATTTTGTTTATTTTATAAGAGCAAATTGAGTATATTATTGGGAGTCAGGGTTTTCTCTGGGGGAGAAAGGAAAAACAAGTGTGCAATGGTGAAAATGAAGAATTCTGTGAAGTTGTATTTGAATTGGAGGTATCCTAAAAAATCCCGGTTTTTTTAAATACAAATTTCCCAGCTCTTGTCTACTGGCACGGCGTACAAGCAATGACATACCAGTAGCAACGAGTTTATCTACTGCGCAGAACCCAGTTCTTAGTTTCTATATACCATTAGTTACCAAAAGGAACCATGTCTTCACGGCGCAATGGTTGATTCCAAGTCTGTGGCAGGGAAAGAAGAAAATGAGCCTAGAATATCTTGTAAATAAGAGTATCTTGGAAGAAAATTCATGGGACCATGTTAAAAGGACACAGAAATCAGCGTGAAAGGGCTCCCACTGATCAAATCTGGAATAATTTGAACATCAAAATTAATGACAGTAACTGGGTACAACACTGAATTTTAAAAGAATCCTTGAGTTCATTTGAAATAAGAGAGTTTGAGATGGGGAAAGGAAAGCTCTTCTTTGCACGAAATGCCAGCTAACACAGGTAGCAGGAATGTGCCTCTCTCGGCCCGTCAGAGGGCTGTAACGGGGAGCAGGCACGTGCAAAGCGCTTCCTGAGCGGCTACTGCGGAGACCCCGGAAGAGGATTCGCTCTTCCACCCAGCGCCGCGCCGCGCCGCCAGAGGGCGAGAGCGGAGGCGACCACAGAGCTGTCGCAGCCTCCAGGGTCCTAGAAGGAACGCGGCCAGAACCGCTGTTCCGCCGGCCGCTGTGACGCACTTCCGGCCTTTGTGGTTTCTCCTTCTCCTGGCTGCGGCTGTCCAGGATTCGGAGGCGGTGCGTCCTGGCCTGGGGCCTTCTCCTCTCACGGATGCTTCGGTGAGCTTCGGAGGCCTGGAGGGCCTGGGGCTGCCGCCGAGGGCCGTGCACGGCCACCCCGGACGGGGCTGGGGAGAGGGCGGCGAGGACTTCTTGGTCTGAGTTTGCGGGCCGGTGACGGGCGGAGAAGGCGGCCTGGTAGCCTTGGCAGGGCCCGTTTCCCGGAGGACAGCGTCTTTACTCCCCCCTTCCGCCGCCTCCGCCTTTCGTCCGTTTCTGAGCCCTTCAACCACTCTATCCTAGAATCTGTGCCCCTCTGAACTCCCCACCCTCCTCTTAGGACCCAAATAGATTGGGATACCGAGGAATAGTTGTATTTTCCAAAATATGACCAACGTGCCTATTTACATCTATTCAGTTAAAAACATGCAACGAGTCTGGTACCTTGTCATTCAAATGGAAACCCGGTATATTCAGGCTTATTAGTCTGAGCTGTTTCATTCAGGATGATCAAAATGCTCCTTTCCTTCAATAAAACTCTGTTTTTTGTTCGTTTTTCAGTTTTCCTTCCCATAGCAAGTCAAATATCCCAGATTACCTACATTAGTATTTGGGTGGTTCTGATTGTTAATCATGCATTCATTATTCTTTCTTCATTATACAAAGCAGCTAGTTTTTGGTATAAATACTCCCAGGTATAAGTGTCTGACTGTCATTAGGTTTTTCTACATTTTTATATTTTTTTCTTCTGCAATTATTTCTTAGATCTCAGGAGTTCCAGAAGAAAAAAAGTGAGAATTACCCAGAATAGATTCTGAGCAGTTAAGTTTAAAATGGCCACAACTTTGGCCCTTCAGATTCCAGAAATGCAGGAGGAACTTCTAGCAGTGAAGGTATTGGAGGAAGAAGAGGGCCATACCTTTAGGCAAGAATCAGGCCTGCCACAAAATAACCCTCACGCTAGAGAGGTCTTTCGTAGACGTTTCAGGCAATTCTGCTATCAGGAGACACCTGGACCCAGGGAGGCTCTTCGAAGACTCCGAGAGCTCTGCCATCAGTGGTTGAGGCCAGAGATGCACACCAAGGAGCAGATCCTGGAGCTGCTGGTGCTGGAGCAGTTCCTGACCATCCTGCCCAAGGAGCTCCAGGCCTGGGTGAGAGAACACCGCCCTGTGAGTGGAGAGGAGGCAGTGACTGTGCTGGAGGATTTGGAGAGAGAACTGGATGAGCCAGGAGAGCAGGTGGGAAGATGGGAGGACTTACAGGGGCACGTATGGGGTATCAGCGCAGTAAGAGGAGGAGGGGATTTCTTTATGCTTGACCTGATGTGCTGTAGGCTCTTACTATCTGCTTTTGGTTTTTCTTTGTCAGCTTCTTGGTCCTTCATTTCCTATGCAGTGGCCCTGAGAAGGCTTTCTTCTGTAATGTCTTCTTTCTGGTATTTCGTTCCCAACTATCTTTAATTTCCACCAGGTCTCAGCTCGTGCTCATGAACAGGAAGAATGTGTGAAAGAGAAGGCTGAGTTGATTGTAGTCCAGGAGTCGTCAGGTGCCCAGCTCCAAAGCTTGGAAGAGCAGCTTCAGTGTAATTTGCAAGAGGTGTGCCCGGTTCAGGAGACTGGTGAGGATTAGAATTTCATCAGGAAGCCCTCCTCATTCCCTAAATGTTCAGCATCTCAACACCTATTTATTTAGTGTGTGCTGTGTGCCAGGCACTGTGCTAGTACTGGGAATAGAGTGATGAACAGGGCAGACCTGCTCCCTGACCTCATGGAGTTTACAGTCTGGTAGGAGAGGCAGACAATTAAGCAAGCAGTTATAGTACAGAGCATCTTTTCCTTGAGGTTTGTGTATTATTGTTTTTTAGTGAGGAAAGTATATATTTGTCCCTTTTCACCCACATCTATGACCCCTTGTTTGTTTTTTTTTACTTTAGAAATACAGCATACATGTGATTCATTTATTATTTCAGTTGGTGAGGCTGAAACTTGGAATGTGGAGTTAGCCTCAAAGAAAAAGATTTCTAAAGAAATGAAATCTCCTGTGGAAGTACCTGAACAACTGGATGGTGATATTTCTCAGGTCCCCGATTGTGGAGATACCTGTGACCATGAAGGCAGATTGGAAAGGCAACGAGTAAGCTCTTTGGTGGAGAGACCCTATGTCTGTTGTGAATGTGGGAAAAGTTTCACCCAGAATTCCATCCTTATTGAGCACCAGAGAACACACACGGGTGAGAAACCCTATGAATGTGATGAGTGTGGGCGGGCCTTCAGCCAGCGGTCAGGCCTCTTCCAGCACCAGAGACTCCACACTGGGGAGAAGCGCTACCAGTGCAGTGTTTGTGGGAAAGCTTTCAGCCAGAACGCTGGGCTTTTCCACCACCTCAGAATCCACACTGGGGAGAAACCTTACCAGTGCAATCAGTGCAATAAAAGTTTTAGTCGACGTTCTGTCCTCATTAAGCATCAGAGAATTCACACAGGCGAGAGACCTTATGAATGTGAAGAATGTGGCAAGAACTTCATTTACCATTGCAACCTCATCCAGCATCAGAAAGTCCACCTTGCAACTGAATCCAACTAGGTGCTTGGAACAGGTAAGGCAAAATTTCCTGACATACCACTAGGCAAGCTAGCAGGGGTAGTGCTTCTCACAAGCGCCTCTGTCCCTGAGGGAAGAGTAATAGTGTAATCTCTAGCATAGAAAGCTCCAGGAATGCCAGTGAAAATGCCATTACTTTTATGCAGGGAGAAGCAAAATAATATCTTTTTTTTTTTTTTTTTAACTTTATTTTGTACATATAATAATTGAAAACATAAGCAATTAAAAACTAAAAGGTAAACACAGATGAATAAATATATACATTTCTCAATTAAATGTAATGGATACATGTAAATTTTTTTGTTGTTTTGTTTTTTGTTTGTTTTTTTGTTTTTTTTCTGTGTGTGAATCAAACAATATATTACACAATATATTTGGTTCATAGTAACGCATTCATACAGTATTTGTCCTTTTGTGTCTGGCTTGCTTCACTCAACATAATGTCCTCCAGATTCATCCATGTTGCCATATGCTTTATGACTTCATTTCTTCTTACAGCTGCATAATATTCCATCGTGTGAATAGACCACAGTTTGTTTATCCATTCATCTGTTGATGGACACTTGGGTTGTTCCCAACTTTTGGCAATGATAAATAATGTGGCTATGAACATCGGTGTGCAGATGTCTGTTCGTGTCACTGCTCTCAGTTCTTCTGGGTATATACCCAGTAGTGGTATTGCTGGGTCACTAGGCAAGTCTATATTCAACTTCTTTAGGAACTGCCAAACAGTCCTCCATAGTGGTTGTACCATCCTGCATTCCCACCAAC
The DNA here is from genome assembly GCA_026826555.1 of Tolypeutes matacus. Lineage (NCBI taxonomy): Eukaryota > Metazoa > Chordata > Mammalia > Cingulata > Chlamyphoridae > Tolypeutes > Tolypeutes matacus. The sequence continues at coordinate 837,115 of JAKSZT010040190.1, forward strand.
AGTGAAGAAGTATTCCTATCTCTCCACATCCTCTCCAACACTTGTAGTTCTCTGACTATTTTATAGTGGCCATTCTGATTGGTGTGAAATGATATCTCATTGTAGTTTTGATTTGCATTTCCCTAATCATGAGTGATGTTGAGCATTTCTTCATGTGTTTTTTTTCCATTTGTATTTCTTCTTCGGAGAAATGTCTATTCAAGTCTTTGGCCCATTTTTTAATTGTGTCATTTGTCTTTTTATTGTTGTTGTAACATCTCTTTATATATCCTGGATATTAAACCCTTATCAGATATGTGATTTCCAAATATTTTTTCCCATTGAGTCGGCTGCCTTTTCACCCTTCTGACAAAGTCCTGTGAGATGCAAAAGTGTTTAATTTTGAGGAGGTCCCATTTATCTACTTTTTCTTTTGTTGCACGTGTTTTGGGTGTGAAGTCCAAGAAACCACAACCTACTACAAGGTCTTGAAGATGTTTCCCTACATTTTCCTCTATTAGTTTTAGGGTCCTGGCTTTTATATTTAGATCTTTGATCCATTTTGAGTTGATTCTTGTATAGGGGGTGAGATAGGGGTCTTCTTTCATTCTTTTGGTTATAGATATCCAGTTCTCCCAACACTGTTTGTTGAAGAGACTGTTTTTTCCCATCAGCGTGGGCTTGGTAGGTTTGTCAAAAACCAGTTGACTGTATAGGTGAAGGTTTATTTCTGGATTCTCAATTCTGTTCCACTGATCGATATGTCTATCTTTATGCCAGTACCATGACAGTACATGACCACTGTAGCTTTGTAATATGTTTCAAGGTCAGGCAGTGAAATTCCTCCCACATTGCTCTTCTTTTTTAGAATACTTTTGGCTATTCGGGTGCACTTACCCTTCCAGATGAATTTAGTAATTGCCTTCTCTAATTCTGTAAAGTAAGCCGTTGGGATTTTGATTGGTATTGCATTGAATCTATAAATCAGTTTGGGCAAGATTGACATCTTCACGATATTTATTCTTCCAATCCATGAACACGGAAGGTCTTTCCATTTGTTCAGGTCTTTTTTAATTTCTTTTAGCATTGTTTTGTAGTTTTCTGCATATAGGTCCTGTACTTCCTTGGTTAAATTAACTCCTAGGTATTTGAGTCTTTTTGTTGTTATTGAAAATGGAATTTTCTTCCTGATTTCCTCCTCAGATTGTTCAGTACTAGTGTACAAAAACATTACTGATTTTTGCGTGTTGATCTTATATCCTGCCACTTTGCTGAACTCATTTATTAGTTCAAGTAGCTTTGTTGTGGATACTTCAGGATTTTCTAAATACAGGATCATGTCCTCCGCAAACAGTGAGAGTTTTACTTCCTCTTTTCCTATTTGGACGCCTTT
>JAKSZT010040190.1:840595-859320 GCA_026826555.1 Tolypeutes matacus
TGGTCGTGATGTATAAGTCTTTTGATATGCTGTTGGATTCGATTTGCAAGTATTTTGTTGAGAATTTTTGGATCTATGTTCATGAGAGAGATTGGTCTGTAATTTTCTTTTCTTGTGGAATCTTTATCTGGCTTTGGTATTAGGGTGATGTTGGCTTCATAAAATGTGTTGGGTAATTTTCCCTCCTCTTCAATTTTTTGGAAGAATTTAAACAGGATTGGTGTTAATTCTTTTAGAAATGCTTGGTAGAACTCACCTGTGAAGCCATCTGGTCCTGGACTTTTCTTTGCTGGGAGATTTTTGATGACGGATTCAATCTCCTTAATTGTGATTGGTTTGTTAAGTTCTTGTATCTCTTGTTGTGTCAGTGTAGGTGGGTTATGGGTTTCTAGAAATTTGTCCATTTCATCCAGGTTGTCTAGTTTATTGGCATATAGTTTCTCATAATATCCTCTTATGATTCTTTTTATTTCTGTGAGGTCATTTGTAATTTCCCCCCTTTCATTTCTGATTGTATTTATTTGCATCTTCTCTCTTTTTTTCTTTGTTAGTCTAGCGAGGAGTTTGTCGATTTTATTGATCTTCTCAAAGAACCAGCTTTTGATTTTGTTGATTTTCTCTATTGCTTTTCTGTTCTCATTTTCATTTATTTCTGCTCTAATCTTTATTATTTCTTTCCTTCTTTTTGCTTTGGGATTGGTTTGCTGTTCTTTCTCTAGTTTCTCAAGTTGTTCAGTTAAATCTTTGAGTTTAGCTCTTTCTTGTTTCTTAATATAGGCATTTAGGGCTATAAATTTCCCTCTCAAGACTGCCTTTGCTGTATCCCATAAGTTTTGATATGTTGTGTTCTCATTTTCATTTGTCTCCATATATTTACTGATTTCACTTGCAATTTCTTCTTTGACCCACTGAATATTTAGGAGTGTGTTGTTCAGTCTCCACACATTTGCAAATTTCCTTTTTTCCTGTCTGTTTTCCTTTTTTCCTGATCTGAGAAGGTGCTTTGTATAATTTCAATCTTTTTATATTTATTGAGAGCTGTATTGTGACCTAACATGTGGTCTATCCTGGAGAAAGATCCATGGGCACTTGAGAAGAATGTATAACCTGCTGAGTTTGGATGCAGTGTTCTGTATATGTCTGTTAGGTCTAACTTGTTTATCATATTGTTCAAGTTCTCTGTTTCCTTGTTGATCTTCTGTCTAGTTGTTCTATCTAATGATGTGAGAGGGGTGTTGAAGTCCCTGACGATTATTGTAGAAATGTCTATTTCTCCCTTCAGTTTTGCCAGGGTTTGTCTCATATAATATTTTGGGGCACTCTGGTTAGGTGCGTAGATATTTATGACTGTTATATCTTCCTGGAGGATTGTCCCTTTTATTAATATATAATGGCCTTCCGCATCTCTTATCACTTTTTTGCATTTGAAGTCTGTTTTGTCTGATATTAGTATAGCTACCCCTGCTCTTTTCTGTTTACTATTCGCATGGAGTATCTTTTTCCAACCTTTTACTTTCAGCCGGCTTGTATCCTTGTGTCTGAGGTGAGTTTCTTGTAAGCAGCATATGGATGGCTCATGTTTTTTTTATCCATTCTGTCAGCCTGTATCTTTTGATTGGGGAATTTAATCCGTTCACATTCAATGATATTACTGAAAATGCACTATTTATTTCCTCCATTTTATTCTTTGGTTTTCATATGTCATCATGTTTTTGTCTCTCTTTTTACTCTTTTGGTTATCCTTTCTGCTTTTCTTTCTTCTATACTCTCCTCCAAGCCTCTCTCTCCTGTCTTTTTCTTTCAGGTTCTAAGGCTTCCTTTAATATTTCCTGCAAAGCTGGATTCTTTTTTGCAAACTCTCTTAGTTTCTGTTTGTTTGTGAATACTTTATATTCACCTTCATATTTGAAGAACAGTTTTGCTGGGTAAAGAATTCTCGGCTGGCAGTTTTTCTCTTTCAGTTTCCTAATTATATCATACCACTGTCTTCTTGCCTCCATGGTTTCTGAAGAGAAATCTGCACAAAGTCTTACTGGACGTCCTTTGTATGTGATCATTTGCTTCTCTCTTGCTGCTCTGAGCATTTTCTCTTTATCTTTTACATTTGACATTCTGAATAATATGTGTCTTGGCGTAGGTCTATCTGGATTTATTCTTATTGGGGTATGGTGTGCTTCTTGGACATGAAAGTTCATTTCTTTCGTGAGAGTTGGGAAATTTTCAGCTATTATTTCCTCAGATACTCTTTCTGCCCCTTTTCCTTTCTCTTCTCCGTCTCGAACTCCAATGACACGTATGTTCTTGCGTTTTGTGTTGTCATTCAACTCTCTGAGCCCCTGCTCAATTTTTTCCATTCTTTTCTCTCTCTGTTCTTTTCTCTCTTCAATTTTAGCTGCTCTGTCTTCAGTATCACTTATTCTTTCTTCTATCATTTCGAGTCTGCTGTTGTATGCTTCAAATGTATTTTTGACTTCGTGTCTTTCATTCCCATGAACTCCGTTACTTTTCTGTTCATGATTTCAAATTCTTCTTTACGTTCGCGCAATGACTTCTTGATGTCATTGATCTCTTTAATTATATTCTTTTTCATCTCATTAATTTTATTTTGGAAATGTGTGCTCATCTCACTGATTAGTTCTCTGAAATTCTGCATCTCTTCTGGGACTTTGCTGTATTCCTTTCCTTGGGCCATGTCTTCTATTTTCTTAGTATGGCCCGTAATTTTTTGTTGGTGCTTAGGCATCTGGTTAATTTGTATTTTATTTAGATGCTCTATCTCTTTCTCTTTTATGGGGTTTTAGTGGCAGGAGGCTGTGAGTTACCACCGCTCTTTGATTTTTGGCTCAACCTTGATTGTTAGGATTGTCCTGCTGGTTGCTCAAAACTGGGCACTGGACCCAGTAATTGGTTGTAGAGTCGTTTCCTAGGGCCTTGGGCAGGGAGGCTATAGAGGCCAGGAAAAGCCCCTCCTGCTTATTAATTTTCTTATGTGCACGTCCTTGGTCTGCCAGGAGATGGCGCTTGTTGGCAGCTCTCAATTCAATGCCTGGTCGGAGTGTATTTGTTGTGACACAGACCAGATCAATGTGATAGAGCTTCCTGTCTGGGGGCTAGGAGCCCTGTGAGTCAAACTTTCTGAGACAGTTCTCCAGACTTCTCTCGTAGCACCCCCCTTTTCCCAGCTAGGAAATATTTCCACTCCCTTCTGAGTCCTCAACAATCAGTCCCTGTTAGTAGAGGAGGAGATTGGGAGGTTTGTATATCTTTAGCCCCTTGCAGGCTCCAAGGCAAACAATGGCGCAGCCCCACCCGGCCCGGAAGGGCTCTCGGGACAGGGCAGACCAAACCTGGGAGTCCAAAGCAGGGTCAGCCCCAGGCTCTCTCTCCCCTCTCCCGTGGAGTCCTCAACAATTAGTCCAGGCTAGAAGAGAGGGAGGTTGCGAGGGTCATATTTCTCCAGTCCTTTCTATGCTCCCAGGGCCAACCATGGGGCTCCGCAGCCCAAATTTCAGGTCAGAACCTGAGTCAGCCTAAGGCTGTGTCCCTCTCTCTCCCCTTTCCGGGAGTGGCAGATCCCTGAAGCCCCCTTTGTCTGTGGTCGCAGGCCCAGGGGCCCGAGAATTCTGAAGAGTGTGGGGGAGGGTGCCGGCAGCAGCAGAAGCTGCTATAGCAACTCACGGTTCTGTAGTCACGATTTCCCTCTTCTGTCCCTCTCTCCTCTGGGTGGTGTGCAGCCTTCACCTGCTGTCCTAAACCCTAGAAGATCTTTTTTGGGGCTGTTTCAGCCTGTCCTCTAGCTATTTTTCTGGAGAAGAGATTCTAATAATATCTTAAATACAGTTTTCTGTGGTCAGTGATAGCCACAGCTTTGCAATACTGAATATTGCTTCTTGTTTTGATTTGATCATAATATATACTGTAGACATTGTGTCACACACACATGTGCAAGAAATTTTCTAAGTGTATTTCAGGTAACTGTTCTTCAACCTGTTTTTAAAAACTTTTTAAAAATGCTTTTAAAAAATTAAATGCAACCTAATTATAATGTCAAAGGCCAAGAATTTAAAAATTAATCTTAAAATAATTGTAGTAAAATCTCTAATGTAAACTACCTGACTTATTTCCACTCATAAGGTTTGACAATATGCTTTATAACATACAAAAGGAAGCAGATGAATCTTCCCATGTAAATGTACAAGAGGTTTCTTTTCTCTCTATAATGTTTTGTAACTAAGCCTTCAGTCAGGGACCGAGGAATTGAAGCAACCATATGTTATTAGCAGCTCAGTGACTAGTCATAACAAATATTGCTTATTATTTCAAATTTGTGCAGACTAAGAAACTTAGTTAAAAATCTAATATTTCACTTCAGGTCTTTGTTATGAAAATATAGTATACAATGAGCATTTTTTTTTTCTTACTGTGGTATGGATTTCGCCTCAACCACTTCATTAAATCATTTTTTTTTTTTTTAAGGTTTATTTATTTACTTTATCCATTTTAAACTCCCCTTCCCCATTTGCTGTTTTGTGTCCATTCGCTGGACAATTCTCTGTGTCTGTTTCCTGCCATCTCTTCTCCTCCTCCTCCTCCAGTCTTCACCAGGATTCGATCCCAGAGACCTCCGATGTAGGAGAGAGGTGTTCTGCCACCTGCGCCACCTCGGTTCCTGGTTTTCAGAGCTTTTGGAGCATCTCGTCTTGTCTCTCTCCTATTACGTCATCATCTTGCTGCATGGCTCCCGGGGCCTGGTGGCTCACCGGCACACAGAGCCTGGCAGCCCATGCACCTTCTATATATTTTTTTTTTATTTTATGGGGAGGTCCTGGGGATCGAACCCAGGTCCCTCCATATGGCAGACGGACGCCCAACCATCTGAGCCACATCTGCCCCCCATTAAATCATTTTTATCATCTGGTACCAGTAAGAAAATTCTCAGTATATGGTGGGGGGCATTCCAAAAGAACATAGGACCAACTTGAAGGAGTTCCAAAGGCCAAAGGTGGGATAATTTGAGCAATAAATAATGTTAGTATTGATTTTACCCCATAGGATAAAATAAATATTCGTGAGTCTATTCCAATATAAAGGAAGGAAGGCAGGAGAGAGGGAGAGAAGGAAAGGAAGGAGGGAAAGAGGGAGGGAAGAAAGGAGGGGAAAAGGAGAAACAGCTACAATGAGCATTTTTGCTTTTTGCTTTTTTCTTCTTTATTTAACCTTTTATTATAAAAAATTTCAAACATACACAAAAGTAGAGAGAGGAGTTTGATCACTCTTCCATTTTGATTTCTTTTTATAACCACCATCCTTCCCAGCGTTATTGATTGACCACCAAGGTCATACATAGGAAAATTTATTTCGCTTAATATTGATTGAGACTGATTACAAAGTGTCATACTGGGTCCATGAGACAAAGAAATGGAAAACTGATGGTGATAATATGCTGCAAAAACGTAGCAGATAATATAAGAATAATAGAAGAACTGTAAGGGACTTTAGAGGTCACTTCCCTATCCTCTTATTTGACAGAAAAGGAAGGGGAGGCTCAGGAAAGTAACTGTCTACCATCATGCAGCTAGTTAATAGCAGAGCTGAAAATAGAACCCTGTCTTCTAATTCCCAGTGCAATGTTCTTTCTACTAAACCACTAGAAACACTATGTCACCAAATAGAAATCATAAGTATATGGAATTTATAGGATTTATAAGTCATTGAGGGGGGAAACGGATGTGGCTCAAAAGGTTCGGCGTCCGCCTACCATATGGAGAGACCGGGGTTCGATCCCCAGTACCTCCCGGTAAAAAAAAAAAAAAAAAAAAATATAAGTCATTGAGGGTTTGCTTTTTATGGCTTAGTAAGCCCTGTCATCTCTGTTTCAGTAAATGCACACCCCCCTAGTTCATTTACAGCAGAGTTCCAGCAAAGACTCCCTCCTGCCGCTTATCCCTCATTTGAGGTATTTTATTTGTTTTTATAGTTACCATTACTGTGGTTTTTTGTTTGTTTTTTTTTCTTTCTTTCTTTCTTTTTTTTTTTTCTTTTAGGAAGTACTGGGGATTGAACCCAGGACCTCGTACATGGGAAGCAGGCACTCAAACCACTGAGCTATACCCCTTGCCCTTAGAGGAACTTTAAAAAAATATATTCTTCACCTGGTTCAAAAATCAAAAGAATATTAAAAAAAAAGTCCCACCTTTATAGGTACATCCCCCTTACAGGCAACCATTTTAGCAGTTACTTCTGTATCTTTCATTGTTTCTTTATATAAAGACAAGAAAATATGAATTTATAATCTTATTTCCCCCATTATACAGAAAGATGGCATACTATTTATACTCTTCTTCTACACCTTGCTTTTTTTTCATAAAACAATATCATCTGGAGAGATTTTGACATAATTACATACAGAGCATCTTTCTTCTTTTTACAAATGAATAGTGTTTTGCTTGTTTTATGGTTTAATACACCTCTATAGATGCAAAATAGCTATTTTTAAATTTTATATTTTGTTTCATTTTTTTCTCCCCAATTTAGTCCAAGTCAAGCTCATCTATTTAAAAGCTAACATCTTCCACATGAGATATGAAATAGAGTTTGGCAACTAGAATTGTACGTAATTCTTTTTTTTTTTTTTTAAAGATTTTATTTATTTATTCATTTATCCCCCCCTTGCTGCTTGTGCTCGCTGGGTCAGCTAACCACGCCGTGCGGGTTCGGAACCCTGGGCCTCCCATATGGTAAACGGGAGCCCTACTGATTGAGCCACAGCCGCTTCCCATGTCTGTTTTTATATTGTAGAAGAAAGTGGGAAGATAGGGCACTGGATCAGAGGCTTGCAGGGATAAGGCAAAGGGTGAGCCAGCCTAAGCCAGGTAGCTAGGATGAATGGGGCCAGATATTATGCCAGTTAGTGTCACAGATACATTTAACCCACATAGTTCATTGGCTGGAGAGCCAGAATCTTATCACTGCATGGTGCCAAAGAAAACTGCTAGAGCTGACCCTGCAGCCACATTTAGCCGGGATTTCAAGATCACTCATGAGGTGACCACCCCTACATTCTCTCAGCTTTCTGCTAATTTAGCACCAAAGGGTATGTAGTCAGGGATCTACAAGCCCAAAACTTGCTGATTGGATTATTCAGAGGGACCTGATTTATTTAAGGAAAGATTTAAAACAGTGAAGAACAAGCCAACACCAGCCCCTGGAGAACTTTTTTTTTTCTTTGAAGGTCCTTGATCTTCAGGTGGGGGGTTGGGGTGGGGGACAGATCCGTCTCTGGATCCAGATTCCCTTTTCCATGTCAGCCCCTTCAGACATTTCAGAGATGCAGAGAACGGGACACAAGCACTCTACAGAGCCCCGTCTGTGTGGACCACCTGCTTCTCAGATGCAGACACAGACTTAGCTGCAGGGAGGCTAAGGCCCTCCTTAGGGTTAAAAGGGGGTTCCCTCATACCTTTCAAGGCCGTTTATCCTAACCAGTTTATCAGTCTTCCTAAAAATCTATGAATGATCCTAACATGACATATTTGTACTGCAAAGGCTTAGCACTTTTTAAAAGTACTTTTCCATAATGTGTCCTCACAGTTTTACAAAGCAAAGGGAATATCTATGGCTAAGGAAGTAGATTCAGAAGTTAGCACATTCATCAAATGTTTCTTGAGTGCCGAATGTGTGCCAGGCTCTATGTTAGAAAGATGGGAATAAATCAGATAAAGAGACACTCCCTACCCCAAAATATCTTACAGTGTAATGGGGAAGATAGATTAACAATTATAGTGTGACAGACAAGACATAAGTACAACCTAGTGTGATAATTGCCTTGAGGAAAATAAACTGTACATAGGAGAGCCTTTGGAGAGAGGACATGGGGAGTTAGAGAGTTTCCCTGAGTAGGCAGTAGCAGAGCTGTCTCCATGTGAGTATTAGGAATTGGGTAACAAAGAGGAAATGGACTTTGGGTGATAGATACAATATGTGACAAAGGGATGAGAAATCCGTTTTAAAAAACTACAAATAGATGAAAGTGTGTGTGGTAGAACTGGGACAAAGAGTAAAAGTAGACAGTAACTGAAATGTGCCAAGGAACTTAGTGTGCTTAGGCAGTGTGCTTCTCCATCTTTTTTATGTCACAGCACATAGAGAAAATGTTTGTGTGCCCACTGTCATACAGAAGAGACCAGGCCAAGGCTTCATCTGTCCTAGGTCTGACTGGCTATACCATAAACCAAGGAGATTGATAATACTGGCACTTTGATAAGCCATTTGAGGCACCCAATGAACTGTGGCATTACACATAGATGGGAAGGTATAATCTATTGAGTGAAAAGTCTCTGTCTGTATTTAAGCAGGAAAGTAATCTTATAGCTTTCTAGAAATAATGCAGAAGCAGTGTGGAGAATGAATTGGAAGGGGCCAAGACTGAAAGACAAAAGACTTGCATTTGTCCAGGAAAAAAAAAAGAACCAATACCATAAATTGAAAGTTAGGCAGTGACTATGGAAATGAAGAGGAAGGAAAGGAGCTATGTTAATGAGGTAGCTTTACCTAGAGTTGATGACTAGTTACGTGGGAAGAAAGGGAGAGAGCAATCAGTAAGTGCCTAGAGCTTGGCCTGGCACATACTAGGTAATAACTGAGTGTTTTAAAATAAAATAAATGTCAGGGATAATTAGGCAGGTTTTTGGATTGGATGCTTAGGTGAATGTGGTACCATTTTATAAGAGATGGGTAAGATTGGAATATGGATCGGTTAAGAGGGAAAAGTGAGTTTTCAGTTGTTTTGAGTTGATGATTGTATTAGTCAGCCAAAGGGGTGCTAATGTGAAATACCAAAAATGGATTGGTCTTTATAAAGGGTATTTATTTGGGGTATAAGTCCACAGATACCAGGCCATAAAGCATTAAGTTTCTTCTCTCACCACAGTCCATTGCCATGTGTTAGAGCAAGATAGCTGCCGGCATTTGCCAGGGTTCAGGCTTCTGGGGTTCCTCTCTTCCCGGGGCTGTGTTTCTCTCTGGGCTTAGCTCCTGTTTCCTCCACGAGGTCAGCTGCAGACGATCAGGCGAACGGCTTGCTTCTCTTCCCCTGGGGCCTTCTTTCCAACATCAAAACTGCTTCGCAAAAGACTACTTCAACTGTCCTTTGCCTTGCCTTTAATATTCAATTCCCCACCCACCAAGGGGTGGGGCTCAACACCCTAATCCTAACCTAATCATGCCCAGATTAACAGATCAGTTTACAAGCATGATCCAATTATATTTTTGGAATTCATAATTACATCAAATTCCCCAACGGTTACAATGATCATATGACATACAAGTGGAAAGGTTTAATACATTATTAGATATAAAGGTCTGGAGCTCCAGAGAAAGATTGAGGTCAGAGGTTTAGATGTTCTCAGGAGAGGGCTGATGCATAGAGTGGAAGAAATTGCCCAGAAGGAATGGGGCATGAGAAGAAAGCTGGATCTCAACTCTGGATAACCAGATATTTCTTAGTAGGCAGAAGAAAAAGAGCCATAAATGAGGCTTAAGAAATTATGAGAGACATATATTTATTTAACAAGCACAAGTGCCAACTCCAGGTCTAAGTACTTTATAAATACTGTTACAACTCATGGGAAAACGGCCAGAAGAGCAGTGTTCCTGGGAAGGTAGGGAGTAATGAGTAGTGTTAGGTGTTGCAGGGACACCTAGTAAAAAGAGGACTGGAAAGTACCCCCTGGGTTTGTGTACGGAGGGGGCCTTGATCAGTTGACTTGGGGCCCATGACTCATAGGCAGGATCCCTGACTGACATGTGCACTCTTCCCTTCTAAAATTAAAAATGCCTTTGAAAACACCCGGCACAGTTCTTGGCACTGTGAGTTGAGTTATAACTTAATTTAACTAAACCTTTGACATACAATGGTAGCAAGCAAAGCTTTTGTATTGCTGTTTGCAACTTTTGTTTTCTTCATCATCTGAATATTTTACTGAAGTTTCTAGATATAAAAGCTAATTGAGTCTTGTGTAATCCTGAAGTAACTGAATTATCTTGTCTTTTAGTTAATTTTGTGTCATTATTCTTATGCCATTTTTTGCTTGTTTTATCTTTTATAGATTTCTTGCCTGGATCCCAGCCATTCACTCTGATTAAATATGTTCTTAGTCTGGAGTTGATCTCTGTTATCAGTGATCTGGTGCACCTAAGCATCATCCCGAAACATGCTCACTCATGCATTGAGCCAGTCTTCTGGGCTGTTCACCCATGAATGGATTCATTCGGACTCCTCTGGGCTTCAGAAGAATGGAAGGAATGTCAAATAGTTAAAGAATCTAGCCTGCGCAGAAATGGACCTTCTGGCCAGTTGTTCTTCAGATAAAATTTCTGGCAGTTCTGCTGTTAGGATTCCCCTGGGCCTTGAGGGGCCCTGAGTTGGCTCCAGGCTCTGTCCTGTCATTGGCTGAGGCCATACCTGCACACCAAGGAGCACAGCTTGGTACAGCTGGTGCTGGAGTAGTTCCTGAGCATCCATTCTGAGGACTCCAGGCCCAGGTGTGGAAGTGGCCCATAATGTGGGCAGGAGGCCAATACTGTACTGGAGAACTTGGAGAGGGAGCTGGCTCATCCAGGAGGAGAGGTGAGATGAGGAAGAGACGGTCTATTATCAGAAAGCTGGCAGTATCTCCAGAGAGAGATAAGAGTTGATATTTCCTCTCAAATGTAGTGAGAGGAAAATGGCCAACACATGTGGGCCAGATCTATGTTCCCCTGTGAAGGTTTCCCTCTCTGTCTTTTTATCCCCTGCCCTTGCAGATTGACACTCTTTCTGCTCTCCTATGCTAATTTTGAAATCTTTAGCTCCAAAACTCTCAGCAAAGACCACCCAGTAAAACTGAATCTAATTGTCCCCAGGTCCCATTTGCAAATAGTTTATCTGGCAGCAGCAGAGAATTCAACTGGAGTCCAGCTCCAGCCAGGAAAGGCTCAGCTCAACTCTGAATCTTGGGAGCTGCACCCTGTTCAGGAGAAAGGTGAAGAGATTCCACTGGGGAGAAATTAGGAAATGCTGGTTTCTTTCTTTCTTTTTTTTTTTACTTTATTTTGTATATTTAATAATTGAAAATATAAGATTTAACATTTAAAACTAACTTAATATTTTATAAAATTAAAGAAAATGAAATTTAAAAAGTCATCCCTAAACACTGAAAATGAAATGAAACAAATTTGAACTAAATGTTGAAAACTGTGTATCCACTGGTGGCATAATCACACAAAAGAGGAATTGTATTTCAAGTGTTCTTAATATATCCCTAGTGAGAAATAACCTTAAAGAAAAAGAGAATGGGACAAAGCCCACACAGCACCATTGTGCTGTCTACAGTGATCGCGTTGTTACTGGCCGTGCCGAGATGACTCTTCTGGGGCTATTGTATATACATTGTGAGATAAAACAAATGAGTGGTTGATATTCAGTCATTCCTGGTGTCATGTAGAAGAGAATTCTCCAAAAAGGGAGAGAGATGAGAAATAAGAGATTAAGTAAAGACCATGTGGTATTGAATTTGAATTGGAACTAACCATGTGAACCTATGATACATATTTTTTCTTAAACTTTTTTTTCCTAGTTCTGACCACTGAGACCTAGGAAGAATGACCAACTAAGCAATGAGTACTCCAATTGCCCCATTTTTGGCCTTCAGATACCATTTTCCACTCAACAGGCCAGGGCTCCTTGGAAAAATGACTGACTCCAGAACTGGGGAAGGGAAATTTTAAGACAGGCCTGGTATATCCTGTCAAACCACAGAACAAGGAAGCTATCAGCCTACTAGGCTCAGTCATAAAGATTCAGGAGCCAAACTGAAGAGATTCCTTCTGCCCATAGATGAGACGATATGAGCTTCAACAAGGATACTTTAAAAATTCATGAGTTCCCCCCCCCCCAAAAAAAAAAATTCATAAGTTCCTAATGATACTACTATTACTATTAATAATTGGCCATTGTTTTATTAGAGGATGATAGCAAACCAACTCATTGTTTTGGAAAACTGATTTGAAAAAACAAGGGTGGTGGGAGGAGCCAAGTACTTACCTGGTCTTTTCTATTAAAAAATATTTTTTCTATTAAAAAATCTATTTTTTCTATTAAAAATAGATCTACAAAGTAAGATATTTTCAGAGAATATCTGCAAAGTAAGATATTTTCAGAGAATTTAAATTCTATTCCTGGGAAGCGGCTGTGGCTCAATCAGTGGGGCTCCCGTTTGCCATGTGGGAGGCCCCGGGTGGGGGCGGGCCCGCCCGCATGGCTGGTTGGCTGACCCGGCGAGCGCGGGCAGCGGGGGCAGGATGGATGAATGAATGAGTAAAATCTTTAAAAAAATAAAAAATAAAAAAAATAAATTCTATTCCTGTTCCCTTCTTTCTATTCTTTCCCATCCCCATAGGTAACCTGTTCTTCACTTTACTTTTTTGGTTTATCTTTTCATTATTTGTACTTTTAATAAAAGCATATGTACACACAACCCTCCCTTTCTTAAATAGATGCAAACTATAATTTTTTTTTTTTTAATTTTATTTTATTGATTTATTTATTTCTCCCCACTCCTGCATTCTTTGCACTTGCTGTGTGCTGTGTCTTTAGGAGGCACCAGGAACTGAACCTGGGACCTCCGATGTGGGAGGAAGCCGCCTAATTGCAAACTATAATTTAAAAGTCATAAATTCTTAACACACATCTGTTTTATGTGAAACATTTTCTGTTCTCTTTATTCTATCATGTACTTCCAGTAAGTGCTTATTGAATGAGCAATGAGTGAGTGAGAGATACATGAATTGGTGAATTATGCTGATATTTTCACAGTCTCTTCTTTCAGATGTTTTGGCCAAAATGGGGAATGAGAAGGTGCTTCCGAAGCAGAAGAAATCTGAAGAAATAATATGCCAACCTGGAAACACTGTCAGATTTGATGTCAGTATTCTGCAGAACCCTGGATAGAAGTCCAAATATATCAGGGAAGACAGAAATATATCCAGAAAAATACCACAGGGGAGATGGAATAAGTGATGAATGTGGAATGAATTTTATTCAGAATTCTGTCCTTATTCAGCATCAGAGCTCTACACTGATGAGAAATCCTATGAATGTGATAAATATGGGAAAGCAATTACCGAGCCTGCAGGCCTCATTGGAAATAGAATTCACAGTGGAGTTAGACCCTACAAATGTGAAAAATATGGGAAAGCTTTCAGTGCAAGCCCTGGGCTTATTCATTATTCTCAAGAGACCTTGTAATAAATGTGACAAGTGTGGAAATGCCTTTGGTCAGTGGTCAGCCCTTAACCAACAACAAGACTTCACACCAGAGAGAAATGTTACTGGTGGAACAAGTGTGATAAAGCTTTGGGTCAGAACACAGAACTTTTTCATTATTTCATAATCTACATTGGAGAGAAACCTTTTCAGTGTAATCAGTGTAGGAAGAGTTTTCACACACTTACTCCTTTTTAAATACTGAGGACCCACTCAAGAAAGAAGTTAGGAAGTCTTGAACAATAACACTTCATCTGACATTGAAAACTCATAAGTGGTCAACATCCAAAATTGGCAAGGCAGAATTTCTTCATACCTGACCACTGGGTGGATTTTGACAGAAAATCCTGTCAGATTTAACCGAGCAAGTCCTTCACTGTTTCCCTAATCTGATCAAATAAGCTACATTATTTTAGTGAATCGAAGGGTGGCCTGTGGACCATCAGTTCAGGTGTTGCGGCCAGCCGGAAATAACCCAAACGGCACTCTTGGGAGCACAGATGAACAAAGTTTTATTACACGCGGGCCCAGAGGAGAGTTCTCTCTCCAAATTCCGAGCCCTGTTTTCCGATTTTCATAAATTTATATAGATAAACTAAGCGGGCAAATTCCTGAGCAAGTGGGCAGGCAGGGTTACAAAGGCGGAGAAGCAAGATTAGCTTATCTTTCTAAAAGCAGAGGGCCATTGCATTGAGGAGGGAAAGAGTCATTATCTGAATAGACTTGTAAATTTCAATTCAAAGGGGCAGCCGGGGTGCTGATCTTCCAGATGTGGATTCCAGGGAGAAAAGGGGAGGAAGGACGGGAGAGGGACCAGGGACCCAGGGGAGTTTATTTTTTAAAAGCTGTGGGTTTCTTCTGAGGGCAGGATTGGGATCCCGGCGCTTCCCTCATCACAGGTATCCAGATATTTTCCCAGTTTCTCCAAAATTTAATTCTTTAAAAAGCTTGGAGTATTTAATAATATTTTCTAGTGAAAACTTAAGTTGTGTGTAAAATATAAATAGAATGTAATTTTTATTGTTATTTCTGTGGGGTCGTTTGTAACCTCCGCCCTTTCATTTCTGATTGTATTTATTTGCATCTTTTTTTTTTTAACTTTATTTTGTACATTTAATAATTGAAAATATAAGCAATTAAAAGCTAAAAAGTAAACATAGATGAATATTTTAAATGTTGCTGCAGTGATGATTTGTCAAGTCAAAAAATTAATTCAGCATCTTTTTAGCAGAACAAGTAGTCCCCTAGCCAAGACTACAAACAAGAAATTTTTTCCTTTTTTTCTTTTTTCTTTTTTTTTTTTGAGGAATGTTTAGGGTAAGAGGGTAGCAAACTCAAATGCCCGGGGGCCAAGCTGGTAACCTAAATGAGTGAAGAAGTCCTAGAGTCAAAAATACAGAAAAAAAAAAAAAAAAAATTTGTACTACACTAAGGATTCAAGAAAATTGCCAGAATCCTCTTTATCGATTTTAAATTCTGCAGAAGGAGCAATTTAATTGTCATTTTGGCCACCATAAACATAGTGATCTCAAATTTTTGAGTATAGTATATTTCAAGGAAAAGTTTAGTAAACTTTACTGCCAAACCATTTAAATTATCAATTCTAGTACATTTGAACCATCAATTTTTATATTGGTCATTAAATGATGACTTATGTCATCATATAATCAGTGTTTCACAACTTGGAACCAACTCTAGCACAGAGGATCTTTTAAAGTGTATAAATGGGAAAGTAAGCACGTTTCATTATCATTAGGAATATGTTATTTTCTTAGGTGTCAGGAGCTTAAGGGAATAGGAATCATGATGTAAGCAAAACATGTATTGGCTGCGTTTTGATTTGTTAATTTTCCCTCAGCAAAGTAGCCAAAGAGCATATGCTGATTGAAAATAGGCTGCCTTTTGTTTCTCTCCAGTCCTGTCTTCAAAGTTCATCAATCAAATTTGTGAAGCCCAGGATACATTCTGTAATTATATTCTTAAACCCTTTCAGTTCATCAGTTATAATGAGAAACTCTATACTAATCTAAAAATAAAATCAAACTCATCAATCTTGTCCAAGTTGAAACCAATTTAAAATGTGAAAGATAATTTTAAGTTTCATTTTTGAAGTAGGTAAAACCTGATTGCTCCTGTATGTTAAACTTACTGCAATGAAGAAGCCCATATTGAAATTCACTTCTGTGTGTCAATTACTGTTCTGCAGGTGGAGACACTGGGGCAACAGGTGATAGAGTGGATGGGGCAGGAACAGCCATGAATTGGTGGTGGTTGGGGCTGGGAGGCTCATACACCATTCTGTCTACTTTTGTGTGTATTTCAAAGTTCTCCGTAATAAAAGTTCACCATTTATCAAGTACATAAGATGCACTAGGTGGAAGGGAAATTTAGTGTCAGGTTGGGGTATACACAGAACACATACTATATTACGGTATTTTTCTTTATTGAAAAAACAAATATCAAAAAAAAATTTTTCCAGCCCTCTATATTTCAAAACAATCCTTACTGTATTATTCATTATCGTCCACATTCTATGAATACCCATCAACAAGTTTGCATCTGGGGAACTGATGGATTTAAATGAGAATAGGAAGCATGGCCATAGGCTTATGATCAAATTCATAAGCTGTGAGTAGAGACCAAACCTCAAAATCTTTTACTTTAAAGGAGGCAAGGTCAGAGAGATTGGATGATTTGCCCCTCCAGGCCTCTGCACTTATGAAAAGGAAACGGGTTTCTTAGCCCAGTTTCAGTTCTAAACTGCGGTGAGAATTTAATTCTCACATCAACCTTATGAGGTAGGCACTATCCTCCCCATTACACTGATGAGGAAACTAAGGCACCGAGAGGTCAGATAACTTGCCCAAGGTCACACACCTTAAGTTACAGCTCCTGGGCTCTGAACCCAGGAACTTTGGATTCCGAGCCGGTGCTCTTAGCCACTGCTTTCAACAGGATGGACTGATGTAGAATGTAGTGGGTGACTCTCTTTATGAGTCTCTCATTCTTACTCTCCCTATATATGTGTTTGGGGTGTATGTGTGATGCACTGTCTAGTCATTTAGTATCATTGTTTCTAATACACATACACATACTTTATATATCTTGTGTGTGTGTGTATTTTTTAAGAAGGTACCAGGGATTGAACCCAGGATCTCATACGTGGGAAGCAGGTGCTCAACCACTGAGCTACACCCGTTCCCATTTCTAATATTTTAATGTCTAGTTGCTGATTTTTTTAGTTTTCATTTTTAGTTTGTCTAATACAGGTGGCTTGTTTGCTTCTTTCATTGCTGTTTATGCCATTTTCTATTTCTAATTGTGTTTGAAGAAAGATGAAACTTTCCCCTTAAAATTTTTTGTTTTTAATTATTCCTTTAGGACCTCAGACTTTTTCTTATTTCTCTTTTCAAGGTATTAACTTTTTTGTTCTCTGAACAATAGCCTTAGAGTGATGAGCCCATTCTCTAGAACATGTTGAAAAAAATAAGTCTCATTAGGAGCTCATTTCTCCAAATGCTTGAATAACTTTCTTCAGGTTTACCTTAAATCACTGCACCTTACCTCCTACCACCACCTCTTCTTATGAACACTTAGTTTCATATGTGGGACTCGGAGAACTATTCAGTTGCAAAATTCTTCAAGATTCCTAGGAAAGGACCCAACAGTGAGCTTGGGGTTCATTTCCACATGGTACTCAAGTTATTGTCCAAGACTTACCCTTTGTCTGTTGCTTTCTGATAGTAAGATTCTGGTCCTTGCAAGGTGTGGGGAGAGATGCCCCTCTCTCCTCTCTCCAGAGGTCCTGGAAGAAAGGTCTGGATAAAGTGGTTGGGAGAGGGGAGGAGAAGAAATGTTCGATGAATCTGCCCTAGGCTATCTTATTACTACACATTTCATGAGCGATCTCAAGCAGTTTAATTATTATTGAGGTGGATGATTCCAGAATCTGGATTTCCAGCCAAATTCTCTCCCCAGGAGACCCAGACCCATAAATCCCTAAACCAATCAACAAATAGCAACATCGGCAATGTGATCCCTCTGGGATCTCAATCCTTTCTCAAAATGCTGCTTCTCGTTTAGTTACTCCTCTCTGGCGGAGGAGCCACCGTCTTCTGATTATACCAGGCTCTTTTTGCTCTTTCCCCCCCTCACACGATCAGTTACCAAGACCTGATCCATTTCCCTCCTATTTTTCAATTCCATCCCCTCATATTTAGCACTCTCTCTTGGTCTCCCTATGGCCAGTCCTCTCCAGGCTTTAACTTCTTGTCTTTCTCTGGCTTTCTGGTAAATGTTCAGTTCCTTGATACGACTTTGAAAAGCATTCCTGTTCTCGTCCTGCTTATCCCTCTGACCCTATATCTGAACACTTTCCACAAACTATGTGCCTCCAGCATGCCCTTTCGAGGGCTTGATCCTCTAGTTGGAGAACTTTTTCCTGCTTCTCCATCTGGACTATTTCCATACTTTCTTTTACGACTCAACCCAAGTGTCAGCTCTTCCAGAAGTCTCTGGGATGCCTAATTCCTCTTGCCCATCCCTTCTCAGTACCAGATCTCCACCAGTACCTCTTCCAGACTTAAAATGTATTATACTCCTATTTTCCTCTTCTCTCCCCCTTACAAGCCTATTCCTTGGTTTGTTACTGCTGTTCATCCCATTCCTGACTCCTTGCCAAGAGTGGAGCAAATGCTCCATTCAAACAGTTTTGTGGAATGAATGATTGAATCCTGTAGCACAGTTCACTGAAGTTAAGTGACCTAGCAAAAGCTAGGTGATTAACAATCCTCTATAAAATTATTTTGAGTAAAAACCATGAAATGAAACAAAAGAATGAAACAGGAAAGGAATGTAGACAGTGAAAATAAAATACAAAAATATAGATTTATTAATACCTTTAATGTATTTTTAAAAAAAAACCCTACATATTAGTCTGTCACTATAATGAATAATAACATTAAAATTTCCATTTTTTTCATTTTTTCTTTAGATTTGAAATAGTTAACAATGCAGCTCCTGGTGTTTCCGGGTGGCTGACCTGCCTCAAGGCCAGGCTGAGACTTCCAGCCAGAGGCTTTGTGCTCTGGTGTTGGCAGCTGTGGACACAGTGCCCAAGAAAGAACACTTGCACAACATGTCAAGAGAGCAGTGAGTGTCTCGGACCAGCTGACAGACTATTACAGACAGCATGAGCCTGCTTTCCAGGAGCAGGTCCTACTGCTCGAATATAGAGTCAGGGCCGCAGGTCAGCAGAGATACCTGGCTGGCTCAAAGAGAACAGGCTGGACCCTTCTCTGTTATAGATGGACACCCGCAGGCCGGGAGGGAGACCCTCCTCTGGAGGAGAAGGACACCTGCAGGCGGGAGGGAGGGAGGCCCTCCTCTGTTATAGATGGACACCTGCAGGCCGGGAGGGAGG